>JAQZBX010036891.1:0-24005 GCA_029593785.1 Cabassous unicinctus
GTTATCAGGAGACAGGATGGGGATAGAGAATAGGAAGTTAAGGCTTAAAATGTACATGGTTCCTATTCGGAATGATGGAAATATTTTAGTAATGGATGGTGGTGATGGTAGCACAATATTGTGAACTGAAGGTGATTATAAGAGGAAATGTTAGATTGTATATATGGTAACAGAATAAAAATTTAATTTAAAAAATTAAAAAAAAAAAAAAAAAAAAAAAGAATGCTTGCACTATAGTTAGGGAAGAAAGCAGGATACAGATGTCTATGTCCAGGTTCTGAAAATATGTGCCCCTATCCATGCCCACAGAAACGGGCCAGGAGGAAATTCACTGGGCTTCGGAGGGTTAGCTGGGAAGGAGCTAGGTGGGTACTGGTAATTTACACCTTCGTACTTCTCTGCACATCCCAGGTTGTCTGCGCTGAGGCTTTTTACCAGGCTGGCCTGAGAAGGCCGCCGGGGCTGTCCACACCCCTCCACTGCCCCCTGCCTCCCCACCCACCTGCTCATGCTGCCCCTTGAGCAGGGCGATCTCCTTCTCCACCTCGCAGATGTGGCTCGTGGCCTTGGCCACCTCGGCCCGCTCCAGGTCCCTTTCAGCCAGCAACTGCTCGATATGCTGCTGCTTCTCCTTCAGGGCCTCTTGCAAGGCTGTTGTGCCCGAGATCTTGCGGGCATAACGTGAAGAGGTCTCCGTGAGCTGCAGGAAGGCATGGGGCCAGCAGAACTTGGATCAGCTGTCTGGGGGCACTGTGGGCTCGGCTGGCTCTATCCAGCCTAACCTTTAGCACCCCAGCAGGTGGGGGGCCCAAGTGCCTCAACTGCAGGGTCCTGCTCCCCCCACCATGCTGGAACCCTAGAAAGTCTGGCCCCTATCTCAATCAGGGGACATTTTTGATGTTTGAGATTCAGAGGACCCCCCCAGAACCTCATGGTGGGCTCCCTCACCTTGGCCACCTTCCTCTGGGGAGGAAGAGCCTCCCACCCTAGACTGAGCTTGGATAGAAAGCTCTCGGCCCTTCTTCACTGAGCAACCTCCCCTCCCCTCACCCAGGGTGGCTGTGCCAGCCTTTCTGAACCTCCTTGCCCTGCTTTTATGACTTTCTGACCCTTCTTAACATCCAGAGAAGGGTTTAGGGATAATAACAAACTAGTAATGTAAAAAATAACAGTAAATGTAAATGGGTTAATTTTCCCTATTAAAAGATACACACTTTCATCTTGGTTCAAAAACCCCAAACAGAGGGATGCCTGGAACCAGAGCAAGTCAGGGACAGATTAGGACATCTGGATCCCATACTCCCAACCCCCATACACACACCAGGGTACCCCTCTCCCCAGCCCCAGCCTCACCAGGCCACTGCGGCTGGGCCGGCCCCCCACAGAGGAGGCCACAGAGCTGACAGAGCTGATGGAGGAACTGCTGGGACTGTGGGTCAGTGCTGAGACACCCATGGCCATACGCTTGGTCTTCTTTGCCTTGGCTGGGCTGGTGGATGGGAAGCCGATGCGGATTACCTTGTGGATGGGTGCGAAGAGACCAAACTTGGGTGGACACTGGAAGTACCTGGGGAAGCGGGAGAGACCCACACTCTGTCATGGACCCTCAGCCTGGAGCCTCCCTGCCTTCTCCACCTCTTCAGAGTCCAGAAGACAGTCACCTTCTCAGGACCCCATTACCCACATCCTAAGGTGGAATTCCTCTGGACCAATACACAGGACTCCCAGAAAGGGAACAGAGGTATGAAGTCCTGAGATTCTCTGCAGTTGTGAAAAGCCAGTGGGAATAACTTTGGGGGATGGGGGAATAGTAATTCCTGAGAATCCACCCTGTCCCTGTTCCTTTATAACATAGATTTTATACGAATGCTCATTTCCATCCCCCCATCACTCTATTGTAATCTACATTTCACAGATAAGAAAATTTAGGCTCAGAGAGGTTAAGTAACTTGCCCACAGTCACACGCCTGGTTAAGTGGTAAAGCGGGACTGGACCCCCCAGTCTGCTGAGCTCTAAACTGCAATAGGCTCAGCCCCCACAGACCATCCAGAGGGCCCCACCCATATCTGCAGCCCCATTCCCAGGGCCGCCCTTGGACCACCCCCAGACCTAAGGGATCCCATCAGTTCTTTGCCCATGGAGCTCCCTGCATGGAAAAGCAAAGCCCAAAGGAGACTGATCTGCCCCTAAATCCTGAAAGCAAGAGAGAAATATCCACCTTGGAAGCAGCAAGGTGAACTGTTTTCATGGCAACTCTGGATTCTCTTCTCCCAAAACCAGGGAACTTGCTTTGTCCAATTTCTGATGCACCTTGGAAGTGCCACCGCATCCCTGCTTCCTTCTACCTCTAGGTCTTTGTTCAGACTGTCCCCCGCCCTGCCTAGAATACCCTCTTCAATCCTCTCCCAAAAGCAAATCCTACTTTTCTTCCTTCAAGGCCTTGTTCAAGTCTTGGTTCCTTCCCTGACTGGCCTGCAGAGACCACTCCTTCTCAGAGCTGCTGCAGCCTAATCTGGGCCACGGCACCTAGCCCAGGGACAGCCAATGCAAGGCAGGCAGGCCACCTCCCCAGAGACACCGCTCACTGATCACATCACTCTCCCCCAAGCCCAGAGTCTTGAGCCCCTTTATGACCCAGCAACCCCAAAAGTCAATTCCCTTTCGTCAGAGATGCTGTGAAGCTTGGAACCCACGTGTGCTCCCCAGGACTGCCCTTGGCTGCCCAGGGCTGAGCACATCTGATTAGCCCACATGTCATCCAGGGGGAACCCCCAAGGGCAGGGATCACTTCCTCTCCTTTTCTAGTGCCTCTGCCCCCCAGCTTAGCCATGTGTGGTGAGGAGGAGGGAACACAGAGATGAATGGATTCTCCTGGAGCTTGCTGTGACTCAGAGAACGACTTCTCTGGCCTCTGTTTTTTCGTCTGTAAAATGGGTGTGATAATCCCGCCACCTACCTCTGAGGCCTGCTGTGAGAGAAGGCAGGAGAAAGCCTCGTGTCTGGCACAACCCCCCAGATGCTCAATGCTGGTTTCCTCAGATCCCATCCCCATCCCTCGCACCCATCCCAGGCTAAGACCCTACTCCCATACACCCCCGGGGGAGCCCACCGTACCTGGTGCCCGCCACTGCCCCATCGTTCTTCCCGAGGGGCTCGTCCAGCTCCACACCGCACCACTCGCCCTTGGCAAAATCTGTCTCCCCCACGTACCGCACCACGCCAGTCTTTGTCCCGCCAACCTGTCGACACATGGAGAAAGACTCAGGTCCAGAGGATACAGTGAGGGTAGAAACCCCAGGGACGGCTGGGAGGAGACACAGTCACCCCCCAGTGCTGTCCCCCAAAACAGCACAGGCTTTGGAGATAGACAGACCTGCATTCAAACCCTGGATCTGCCTTTTACAAGCTGTGTGAGTTTGGGCAAGTTATCTAACCTCTCTGGGTCTCAGTGCCCTGATATGCAAAAGGGGTTTATGTGCAGTGTCTGGTACATAGTAGGACCTCAAAATGTGTTATCCTTTAAAGACTTTGTTTTACATTTTTTAAAACCAAAGTGGTACATCTACATAGATTAAAGGATCAAATAGTGCCAAAGCATTACAAAGCCCCAGAAGTTTCTCTCCTTTCCCTAAGAAACAAACACTTTGAACTCTTTAAACTGAATCTTCAGTGTTTACCTCCATATCTCTAAACAACCACCCTTACATTGTTAAAACTTTTTTTTTTTTTTAAAGATTTATTTATTTATTTATCCCCCCCTTGCTGCTTGTGCTTGCTGTGTCCATTCGCTGTGTGTCTTCTCATCTTCCCCTTATTGTGAGGTCCCGCTGCATCAGCCCACCGCGCCGTGCGGGCCGGCCTGCCCTCACAAGGAGGCCCCGGGAAGCGAACCCGGGGCCTCCCATATGGTAAACGGGGGCTCTATCGACTGAGCCACTCCTGCTTCCCAGAATGTCTTGATTTTTAAATTTCAGGTGATATCCATTAACTTCTCGTCGTGGAAGGGGAGGAGTTAGCATCCCATTACCACTGTGTCCACCCCACTTCCTGGCCCTCCACCCTTTCCACTTGGCGCTATCTGAATTTTGGTTAGATGCTGGGCTTACGGTACTATACTAAGCAAACTCCACTCACAGAGAACTATGGGAGCTTGCAGTTTCTTTTCCTTTCTGGCACAATTTCTTTTTTCCTCCAGATGTTAACTGTATTTTATGCTTATTTTGCTTGCCTGGTTTTTACGGACTTAACACTGATTCAATCCCAAACTCTCTCAATAGTCTAAATCTCCTGCCAAGACGCTCGGTGGCACTGGGAATTCCATCGAGTTCTTTTTTCTGAAGAAGTCTCTGTGGAGTCATCCAACCTGCTGTGGGCCAGGCTGGCTGCTGCGTGGCCCCCCTGGGTCCCTCACCAACACCCCGAGTCCCTCCACCTCTCTCCTCTCCCGGGCTGGAGCCCTGCCTCCTAGATCTCCTGTCTTTCTCTTTCTCGCTTTGCTCACCTATTTTGGTAGCGTGCATCCTGCCATCGCTTCCTGAGAAAAGGTACCAGGACGTGAAATATCTGAGCCTTTGCAAATCTGAAAATATTTTTATTCTATCCTCGTTCTTTTTATTAAAAAATTGAGGTATAATTCACATGACATGAAATTCACTATTTTAACCATTTTAAAGTGTCCAGCTCAGTGGCTTTTAGCGCAGTTACAAAGTTATGCAGCCGCCACCTCTAATTCCAGAACATTTTCACCCCCAAAAGAAACCCATGCCAGTTAGCAGTCATTCCCATTCCCCCTGCCCCACCCCCTGCGGTGACGGTTTGAGATTATTTATGAATTCCAAAGAGATTGATTATGTTTGTAAACTGGTCAGTTCCTCTGGGTGTGATACCCTTTGATTGTATTAGATTCAGCTGAGATGCCTTTGATTAACTTATGTTAAGATGAGGGCTTTGATTTGACCACTAGGTTTGAGTCCCCACCCCCTTGGTGGGCTATATACATGGATGCTCAATCAAGAACACGGACGCAGATGCGCGAGAAAAGAGAGACAGCTCCACAGACACGGCAGAGGTCCCGGGAAGAAGAGACCACAGCAGCTAAGCCTGGAAAGAAACAAGCCCTGGGAAGAGATACGGGCCCTATGCCAGCCTACAGCTGAGATTAGAAGAAGCTGGACCCACGGAGCCTCAAGAGGGAAGAGGAAGGCTGAACCCTTGCAGATGTCGCCCGCCATCTTGCTCCAACATGTGGCAACAGATGATAGATGAGCAAGTACCTCTTAAGGTACCCTGAGTTGGACTCTTTATGGCCTGGTAACTGTAAGCTTCTACCCCAAATAAACACCCTTTATAAAAGCCAACAGACTTCTGGTACTTTGCATCAGTACCCCTTTAGGCGAATACACCTGGCAACCACTAACCTATTTTCTGTCTCTATGGATTTGCCTAATCTGGACATTTCATATAAATGTCATCTTTAGTGACTGCCTTCTTTCCCTTAGCATGTTTTCAAGGTTCATCCACGTTGTAGCATGGATCAGTACTGCATCCCTTCCTACGATTGAATAACATTCCACTTTATCGATACTCATTTTATCTATCCATTCATCAGTCGATGGACATTTGGGTTGCTTCCACTTTGGGGCTATTATGAACAACACTGTGAACATTTATGGACAAGTTCCTGAACACCTGTTTTCAATACTCGCCACCCTCCCTCTTGAATGACTGGGCTGGGTCTTTTCCCTCAGGATTTGGAAGGTTTTTCCTCCTGTGGTGTTCCAAGCTTTCAGCATTGAGAAGTTCAAAGCCATTCAGAGTCCCAATCCTTTATGTGAGACTCTTCTTCCCACTCTGGAAACCTGTAAGACCTCCTCTTTGTCCTCAGGGTTCTGCCAGGCCATGGTGAGGTAGTCAGGTACGAGCCTCTCTCCTTCCACTGTCCTGGGCTCACTGGGCTCTCCCAACCAAGAAACCCTAGTCAATTCTGGGGAAATTCCTGGAATTACTTATCCAATTTCCTCCCCTCCTTTTTCTCTGTTCCCTTTTTCTGCAGCTGGACTGTCTGATTTTCTAATATTCTTATCTTTTCTCTCCTGTTTTCCATCTGTCTTTTTGCTCTGCTTTCTGGGAGGCTTCCCTAATTTTAGCTTCTAATAGTTCTATGGAATTTCTTATTTCTGTGATGATAGCATCCTCATTTTCTAGAGCCTTTCTGCTCACGGAATATTCATGTTTAATGGCATTTTGTTCATATTTAATGCTTGTCTTTCTCAGAGGACCGGCACTTTCCCTGAGAAGGCTCGCGAGCCCTGCCGTGTGGAGGGCCAGCTTGACAGCCCGTGCTCTGGAAGCTGAGTCAGCTAGAAGCTGGTGGGGGCAAGGGGTTCAGTCTTCAGAAGATAAATGCTCATTTAATCCTCCTTTTCCAATCCAACCTGCCTGGGATCCCCTCAGCTGACCCTCCCAGGAAACTAAGTGTCCACGCCAGTCTGCTGTTGGGACAGTCACCAGGCTGAGGGGAGCAGGGGTGGGGGGGGTGGGGGGGAGTCTGAAAGATTTTCAACCGAGACTCCTGTTTCTGCCCACAGATTAGGCCCATTTCCAGAGGCCACTGTGAAGCTGATTCCTGAACCTGTGGGCTTCTGAGGTGCCCATCGACGGCTTCTTGGCTTTCCCTGCTGCTGGCTGTGGGCTCGGTGCTGGTCGATTTTGTGGCTGCTGCCTCTTCTCCTGGTCCTTTTGTCTTTGAAAGTTTAGTAACTTTCCAAAAAAATCCCTCCACTGTTACTCTAGCACAGGTTCAGGAGGAACTGAAAATGAAATGTGTATGTCTGTCTACTGTGTTTATTGGAACCTAAACAGTACTTTCCAAATGTTACTCTCTCGATGCCTCCAGTGTGACTGAAAGGGACAAGTCCCTAATTAGAACCAGCTCCACTCCCACTTAATGCACTAGGTACCACATATGCATTAAAGACATGAATTCCAAACCTCATAGCTCTATGAGGTGAGCACCTCTCCCCATTCACAGATGAAGAGACTGAGGTTCAGAGGGGTGTGTAAGCCGAAGAGCCTGGTGGGTTTCAAATTACTACACCATGCTGCCTCCTCAGTCAAAGTGGGGCCCAACTTCCAGGGTCCATCCTCCTGGGTGTCTCCTCCCCTCTGGTGGGGATCTCTGGCCAGAACTGCACTGCCCCACGCCCCCCACCCCAGCCCCAGGGAGGTGTTGCTTCTCCCTCAGTCCTCAGCCTAACTCTGGGCTCAAAACCTTCCCTTGTCCCTCCCTCCTTCTTCAGCACAGAGGAGCTTGATGGGTGTCTTTTCAGAGTTGGAAACAAAGCAGGAGCAGGGTGGTTTCCAGAGGGGATGGGTCTGATGCCCGACCCCCACCCCTGGGTTAGCACAACCTCGGGAGATTCACCTCCCCAAGACCCCAAGGATTCATGAGTGACTCCCCCTCTGTGGCATGCCAGGCCCCCCGCTTCTGAGACCCACCTCTTGTGTTTTGTTTTTTTTAGATTTTTGTGTGTGCGGTAACATATATTTAACACAAATTTTGCCAGTTTACAAATTTAAGAGGACGACCCCACGGCATGAATTACTTTTATGTTTTTGTGCTACCGTCACCACCTTTCAATACTAGAACCTTTCATCTCCCAAAACTCTGAACCCATTAAGCAGTAATTCCTCCTCACCCCTTCCGTTTCCACCACGTGGGGGGGGCTTTATCTGTGCGGCTTGAGCCCCTCCCCAGGCCAGGCACCAGTTACACCCGGAGTCTCACAAAGCTTCCAGAGGTTTTCCTCACTCAAATGCGTATACCTCAGAGCAGGGTCTCACCCACACGGTGGAGAGGTGGGCGGACCCCAGCTCGGCCTGTGGGGTGTCTGGGCAAGTCCCCTGGGGGCTCGGAGCCTCAGCCCATCTATCATGGGGTGTGTGGTGCCCTCGTAAAGGGCTGCTGCAGGATGCCTGGAACAGCATGGGGGGGGTTGGGGCAGACGCTGTGGGGGAGGGGCGGAAGCACAAGGTGCTCCTGGGCAGGGATGAGGGCTGGCTGGGAGGGACGGGGCAGTGGGCAGGGCAGGGGACAGGCCACGGCCACAGATAAGCCGCTCACCCTCAAGGAGAGGCGGGGTCCAAGGTGGGCAGCCTCAGTGCCGGCCCCTGACGACGTCCACGTCACTGACCTGAACCCTTGTTAGCGGGGGACATTTGAGGTCCCACAAAAATCTGTGGAGTGCCAACGTACCCATGGAGTGTCTGTCTCGCCGCCACCTGGCCAGGGGCCACGAGGCATTCACTGAGCGACGTCCAAGCACCTTCCACACACCAGGCTTTAGGCACCGGGCAGCCATGGGGGCAGCGTGCACAGAATCCCTGCTCGTGGAGCCCCCAAGGATGGGCAACAGCAAGTGAGTAAATGAACGAGTGCTGTCCTTCCCGGTGGTGGATAAGGGCTCCAGGGAATAACATCAGAGTGCCAGGAAGAGGGAGCAGGGGCGAGGGCATCCAGGCCGAGGACTCGGCTGTGCCAAGGCCAAGGAAAGGCTGGTACAATGGAGGGAAGGAAAGATGCAGAAGGGGCTGGAGCACAGCCAGCGCGAAGCGGGATTTAAATCAGATGAGGTCGGGCGTGGCAGTTCCCGCAGGGCCTGGGCCCATGGACAGGGTGGGCTTTATAGGAGCCTCGGGAGTGTCAGACTGTCGGCGGGGAGACCAGGGAAAAGACAGCTGCGACGTCCAAGGGAAAGGGGATGCCAGGAGGGAAGTGGCGGTGGTGGGGCATGGACGGATTTGGGGTGCATCCTGGAGATCGTGCCAAGACCTGATGGAAAGCAGGAGGCCAGGACCACTCCCAAGCTCCTGCCAGGTCAACAGGAGATGCGAGTGTCATATACTAAGAGGGGTAGACAGGGAGGAGCGGGGGAGGGTTGGGGGAGGTTCGGGAAGGAACAGGGGAGCATCACGGGAGGGTGGATAAGCCATGAGGCTCTGTTTCGGACGTGCTGAGTGGAGACGTCCTATGAGTTTGCCATGTGAGGTGGGAGCTCAGGAGGGAGGCAGGGCTGGAGTCACACCTCTGGGGGGTGCAATGCCCACCCAAGCCAGGGCCTGGACGGGTCCTCTGGGAGGGCATGGGGAAAGGCCAGCCGAGGCCTGGAGCCCTGACCTGCCCCAGGAAGAGGACAAATCGCCGGGGGAGTGGCCAGAGAGGTAGAGGCAACCCGAAGCATGAGGAGTCACAGAAGCTGAGAGAAGAAAGTGGCCCTGTAAGGAGGGAGGAAGGGACGGTGGCCGATTCTGCAGAGGGGCGGCAGAGCGGGGGCTGCCCGCTGCCCGCCGACTTTGGCAATGTGGAGGTCCCTGGCGACCTTGGTGAGGGCGGTTTCGGGGGGGCTGGGATCGGTGGGGAGAGAACGGGAGGCAGGGACGTGACCACAGGCAGGTCACTCATGAGAAGGGGCCATGGATGGAGGGCATTCTTTATCAGATGTGAGAGGCTGGAGCGAGCCGTCCCCAGACTAGCAGGGGGAGTGCTGGAGTCTGCAGGGCTGCGTGAAAGGAGCTGAGGCTCCTCCCTCCACACCAGCCCCAGGGAAGGTCCTCACAAACCAGCGGAGCCCTGCCTCATGTGACATGGCCACATGGCCGCCTGTGAAGAATCACAGTGAAGGAAGGAAACCAGCATTTCCCAGGGCCTCCGACCTGCCAGGAGTCATCCGAATTAGCTTTCTATACATCCTGCCAAGCGGGGCTCTGAAACCCATTTTATAGGTGAGCAAACGGAGGCTTGGTACCCTGCCCAGCGCCACAGGGCTGGTAAGGGGCAGAGCTGCGATTCAAACGCCGGCCTGTGCAACTCCTCAGCCCACCTTCCCGGCTCCTTGCTCCCCCTATGCCAGGAATGCCCCAAACGGGAGGGCTTCTGGTCTCAGCACAGGGAAGGGGACTTGACCCAGGAGCTGGGCAGAGAGAAAAAAGCTCATTCCTTCATTTCTCAGAATCCATCTCTCCAAGGACCCTCCTGCCACACCCGACGGGGCCAGCTGCCGAGGGGGTGACTGGGGGGACACAGCCCTGCAGGTGCCCAGTGGGGAGGGGCCAGGTTGGTCAGACTGCCTCGTGGGCTGGACCACTCTGGGGTATCTGCAAGGCTAGGCTGTCGCCGCTGCGAGCTTTGAGGATGCCTTAGAAGAGGGTACCAGCAGCACGGGGGGTTCTCAGGGAAGGTGTCTTGGACCACCCTCCTCTGGATGCTTCTGGAGCTAGTACAGGCCTGGACCCAAAGGATGAGGCTTCACCCACCAGCGATGCCCCGCTCAGGTCCCGCTCCAAGGAAGGCCTTGCTGCCCAGCCGTGGGGGCTCCATCAGCTAGTGGCCTCTGCCTGGCACCCCTTCAAGGTCTGCCTCTGCTGCAGAGACCCCTGCCTGGGGCAGCCACACCCAGGGCTGAGGGAGGCGGGGATAGAAAGGCCCAGGCATTCTGGTTCCACATGGGATGCCCTGATGGGCCCGCAGTGCAGCCTGACGTCCCCCACCGTCCAGTCCTGCTCCCCTCTCCCCTGAACAGATGTTGGTTCCTAGTAAAATCTGGCAGCCCCAGCCCCCTCAGCGACCTCTTCTGGAGAGCCCGACAGTGACACCTACCAGTTAAACCTGTGGCCACCCGAAGTCTTTGAACGTCAGAACGTCCTCCCAGCAGACTGTACTGACGTCCGTCTCCCTGCAGCACTGGCCCTTGGATACCTCTTGGAGCCACAGGCCAGCAGCCAGGCCTCACCCTTCCCCGAGGCAGCCTTTTCTTTTCCTTGCTAATCGTACCCCTACTGTTGACTGTAGTGACAAGACACTTCCAGCCCCCAACCCTGACCCCTGGGACACATCCTGGCTGGTAGGCAGAACTCCCAAGTCCTGGTCCTGACCTTGCCCATGACCTGCTGTGTGACCCTGGGCAAGCCCTCGCCCTCTCTGAGCCCACGCTCCTTGACTGTACAATGAGTATTTAGGCCCAGAGGTCTCTGCCACAGCAGGCTTGTGACTCTGGCCAATGGTCCTCGGTGGGGCTGCCTTCCCTGACCCTCCTCTCTGCCTCCAGGTCTCAACCCGCCCTCGCTACACGGTTGGTCTCAGGCCTGCCACTCCTTAATTCCTACTTGGAATGTCCTTTCCCTTCCACTTCCTAAATCCTCCCCATCCTTCAAGGCCCAGCTCCCCTCCTCCTACCTTCCACTGGGTACTCCCAGCCCACCCTGCTCTTGCCCTCCTCAGCTCCCCTTGCCTTCACCATCCATGACCCAAAGGCCGAAACTGGTGGCCACCCAGCTGGCTGCAGAGTCTGTGCCCTGCCACGCCAGGCCACGCTGCCTCTGAGGCCAACTCCCCTAAAACACATGCAGACAGCCCTGCTTCCTGGGATGGACTTTCTGGACTATGTCTTGGGGCTCTGCAGGCCCCAGGGGTTCACACACAGCACCTCTCCACGTCTCAGGCAGGCCAGGCAGCCAAGCGCCCCCACATGCTCCATGGGCCTGGAAGGTACCCCAGGACCAAAGCGGGTGATGGAGAGGCACCCTGGGGTGGTGGGGCCCCACCAGACTGGGACTACCAGGCCTGAGTCCCCCTTCAGCTCTGCCAGGTGTGTTCTAAAAGGCTGTGTGACCTTGGACAGGTCACTTCACCTCTCTGCTCCCACCCCTACCCTGCACCCCCCACCCCAGACACTGAGGGCCCTTGGGAGCCCCTCCAGAGCAAGAGACCAAAAGTCACGCAGGCCAAACTTTGAGTGCCTGGGGACCTTAGAAGAGGAAACTGGGGCAGAACAGAGTGGCTCAATACCAGAGGAATTTCAGGCATTAGCCAGGACGGTCATCTGTGCAAGCGCTGGGATGGGCGAGGGTTGTCAGAGGGGCTAGAGAGGACAGAGGCAGAACAACCGGCTTCTGAAGCCCAGCTCTGCCACCTACACTGGATGCCACGAGAAATTCACATCTCTATGTCAAGAAAACGGAATAATGAACAACAACAATGGCTTTGCGGGGCGACTGTGAGACTGACAGGGGAAGCCACACAGCCCACACTGGCTGACACCACCCTGCACGTCAAACGCCGGCCTGGAAATTCTGCCAACTGTGCTCATGCAGACATGTGACGGGACTCCTGGTATTTGGGGACGCTGTTCCAGAGGTGGGCCTCGTTTCAATCCTGTGGCCTCCGGGTCTCCCTCCCGCCCTCCCAGGGGTTCCTCTGGAACCGTGGCCCCTCAGGGCTGCTCCAAGAGGAAAACAGTATTCTGTCTGTAGAGTTCTTGCCATGGCAGTCGGCCCGCAGGACGCGCTGACCGATGGAGGCCAAGGATATGGAGGCCACCCCAAGCCGCTGCGTGAGCTCAGCGTGGTGCCTGGGACCCCAGCGAGCGGAGAAGGCCCACCCTTCCCTGACTTCCACGATGCCAACAGCTGACACTGCCCCAGGGCTTACTCGCAGCCACATGCCTTCAAAGCGCTTTGCACGTCGGGCAGGTGGACTCTTACCTGCATTTTACAGGTGAAGAAACGGAGGCACGGAGAGGATAAAAACTTGCCCTTGGTTGCCCTGTTAGCCCACGGACTCCTCAGTGAAGCTCTGGGGCACAAGGAGGCCAGGACCTTTGGCAGCACAAGTTTCACGCTAAACAGCAGTCGTGCCTTTTGGCCCAGGGCAGAGGCAGGTTTATGGTCGGAGAGGCTAACAGAGCTTGCACATTAGGGTCGTCTCTCACCTGCACCAGCCTCTTCCCAGGCCCTGGGAGGGGCCCTAGCAAGGCGCTAGTGGGATTTATGCGATTTGTAAAATTTGCAAAAGACTTTTTTTTTTTGGTATTGTTTTTCCTTAAGAGCCCCTGACCCCCCTCACCCCCAAACTGTGTAAGTTCAGGCCTCTGCACCACCCTTGTCCAGGTGTCACTTTTTAAAGGGTGGGGTAGGGAGAGGCCTGTGCTGCATCAGGAGCTCTTTACTGCAGGCACAGGGAGGAGGACCCAGTTCCGGGGTCAGCCGAGCCAGCTAGACCTGGCAGTGAACAGCAGAGCAGGCTGGGGATCACTCAGGAGTTCCAAACAGTGAGGGGGCACATGGGATGCGACCCCCGTGGTCCAACAAACCCTCTTTCAAAGTCCTCTCCCCAGCCCGGATCCAAGGAGCGCCTGTGTCCAGGGCAGACGCAGTGGATGAGTGGATACGGGAACGAAGGGCCCATGGCCTCTTCGCTGTATAACCTGGGCAGGCTGCTTTCCAGGACCAAGCCCAGCTTTCTCATCTGTTAAACGGGAGGATAACACCCTCCTTGTAAGGCAGTGGGAAGGGCCCAAAGAGACAATGCACAGAAAGTTCTGGGCACAGTGCCCAGTGCAGCGTCCGCCCCCAGGAAAGCCGCATTTCAAACGCAGGCTGCCGTCCACCAGCAGCTAGGAGATGCGTGCAGCCTGCCTGGCCTTGCTGCCACAGCCATTCCTGCTAAAGGGCTAGGCCTGAGGAGGCTTCTAGAGCAGAGGCGGTGCCTGCCTGGTGCCTGCTTGAGTGCTCCTACCCTGCACGTCCAGCTTCTGGGCTCTGGACACCCCAAGCAGGCAGAGCAGGTGCACGGGGGTGTCCCAGGCTGGATCAAACCAGGGTCAAACCTCCCCACTCCCCCTGACCCAGCGGCCAGTCAGGGCTGGCCAGGAACCCCCAGAGCCTCTGCTTCCCACCCCAAAGTGGCCGCAGACCTAGGTTCCAGGCACTCACATACCACCAGCCAGGCCGCACAAGACCATAGTCCTCCGTAGGCTAAAAAGCATGTGAACGTCCACCAGCTCTTTCAATCCTCCCAACAAAAGCATCACTATTTTGCTGAGTAGACAGATGAATGAATGAATGAATGAGGCTGAGACCGTTAAGTGACTCGCCCAACATCATATGGCTGGGAAGAAGGGCATGGACCTGAGCCTGATTTCCCTGCAGTGACCATGGCCAGCAGGTGCCTCGGGAACCCTGGTGGCCCCAACGATGGCTTGGGAGGTTCTAGACCAGTGGGCCTGGGTCCTGCCAGCCGGGGTCGGCTTCCCTGGCAGCCACAGCGAGAAAAGCAAAACAGCCTCAAAGCAAGCTACCCAGAGAGGAAGCTGCAGATCCCCACACCCCCCAAGTCCAGCCTCCCTCCCAGGTGCTGTCGCAGCTGCCTGCCGACATCCCCTACCCCACTCCACTCCTGCCCTCTCCCTCCCGTCCCACCAGCCCACGAGGGTGATGCGTTTCACATGACTCTGCTCACACCACCGCTTGGAGCCTTCCGTGGCTCCCTCTGTGTGAGGCTGCTCTAGCCTCTCCTGCCCCGGAGGCCCTGACACCCCGTGGCCTCTGCCCCGAGATGCTCCCACCCCACCCTGTAGGTCCTCAATCTCAGCCCTCACCCCGCTCCTCTGGGAAGCCCTCACCCCTGCCCAGTTAAACCTCCGTGATATGCTCTCATTTCTTCCCAGCACCTTACCAGAGCTTGGAGGGAGATATTTATGTCTGGGTGGCAAATGGGTCACAGACTCCCTTCCCTCTAGCCTGGAAGCCCCTGAGGACAGGGACCAAGTCTGGTCAGGTCCACCCCTGGACCACCCTGGGGGAGCTCCGTCCATGGGAACCAGGCTGGTAGACTGGCCCCTATGGTGGGGGGAGCCCCGTCCTCACCAAGGCAGATGCAAGGACAGCAGGCTTTGGGGCCGGAGCACCTCTCTGAGCCTCAGTCTCTCCATCCATATAGTGGGGATGATCAAACTGCACCACAGAGCGGGCTTGAGGATTAAACCTTTCCTCTCTCCCTTCCCCTTCCCAGAAGCCTCCAGGAGAAACCTTGGCCCTGCAGGGCGAGTCCCCAGAGCAGGGAAAGGGAGGATCCCAGGCAGTGACACCCTCTTGGGGCCCCCACCCTGGCACCCTGGAGTCCCACCCAGCCTCGGAGCTCCAGGTTCATGCACCCCACCTACATAAACCCAGATCAGGGTGGACCCCTCCCCATCTGCCTCCGCCTCCAGGAAGCCTTCCTGCCCTTCATCAGCACCTTCTCCCTCTGCCGCCAAGTGCCTACTTCCCCTTGGCCCCTCCCACTCCAGGCCCACCAGACACTTCAGGGACTTCCCAGTGTCTGGTGCTCGGAGGGCCGCCCTGTCCACCTTGGCACTCCTAGCCCAGGTCCGGCCCATGGCAGGTGCCCAGGGTCAGGATGCACAAGGATGAATCTAGACTCCGGAGGACTCTGGGCTGCTGCCCCCGCCTCCAACTTGGCCCTGTAACAACCAGGAGCACCAGAGAAGAGGGCCCCTGGCAGGAAGCCCATGGTGGAGGCTCTTGGGCTCCAGGTTCCAGTTCTCTCTTCCAACACCCCAGGTTATAGCTGATTAGAGTCTGTACCCCGTCTCTAGGGCTCTGGTTCCCAGCCTTTTCCAGGCCGGGTTGGGCACATCCATGTTGATGGGCTGAATCAATGGATTATGTCAATGACAGCTAACATTTAGGGGACGTGGACAAAGTATCAGGCACTGTCTAAATGCATTACCCATATTCGTGCATTTCAACCCATGAGGGAGATACTATGAAAATTCCCATTTTATAGGTGGGAAGACTGAGGCCCAGAAACGTTAAGCAACTTGCCCCGGGTTGCACAGCGATGGTCTTGAGAGCCCACTCGACCTGCCTCCCTCATCACACTGTGTGATTACCGATGAGGAGTGCACGCCCCCAGCCACCTGCCCAAGCACCCCCTGCCCAGCCCCAGCGTCCAGCGGGTGCACGCGGGACGCAGCGGTGGAGGGTGGGGCGCACTCACCAGCACGCGGTCTCCCAGGCGCAGGTCCTTGTCGCCCCGCTTCACGGAGCCGCTGTCCGACAGGTTGGAGCCTGACTCGTTGCCTGTCCGGACAGAGCTGTTGAGGACACTCTCCCGCAGGGGGATGACGCGGCTGGTCAGCGGGGGCGTGGCCGTGCCCGAGTGCAGCGACAGGTTCTGGGCGGTCAGCGACTCCACCGAGTGGGCGTCACTGCCCGAGCCCTCGGCCGTGGGCTGCCGGGTCAGCTTGGAGGGCCGCGTGAAGATGCCCTGCAGCGCCGGGCAGTCGAAGTAGCGCACGCCGCCCACCGAGCCGTCGTTCTTGCCCACGGGGTCGTCCAGCACCACGCCGGCCCACTGGCCCGGCGCGAACTGCGTCTCGCCCAGGAACTGCACCACGCCCGGCTTCACGCCGTTCACCCACACCCGCTCGCCCACCACGAAGTCCCCCAGGAAGTCATCGCCCACTTCGGCTGCCTTCGGGCCTGGCTTCTCGGGGGCGGCGGGGGTGGCCGCGGAGGAGGGGGGACCCGATGCCTGCTTGTGCAGGGGGGAGCCTGTGGAGGGAGGAGAGAAGCAGCAGTTAGGGCTGGCATGGGAACTGGGCTCCTGGCGGCCCCAGGAGCACAGTGTCGGTGCCGGAAGGGCCCGGTTCTGGTTAACTGGTGGGGAAACTGAGGCAGGCATCACAGGCAGTGGGGCTCCGGCAGGCCTCCTTGCTCTCTGGTTCTCAGGCATCCATTCCCTGGCCTATCCCTACTCTTCCAAGCCTTCTGGGAGGTTCTAAGGATTCAAAGCTCAGAAGCAAAAGGCTTTCCAGTGCTCAAGGTCACTCAAAATGAGGGGCAGGGATGAACCCCTTCTTGAAGTCTACAAACCCTCCCTCTACCCCCCGGTGGGGGTCAGGGCCGCAGCTGTTAACTGGAGACTTCCCACGGCCCCTGTGAGAACCTACATCTTGTGCATGTTGTAGGAGTGGCCTCTGTGCCCCACCTGCCCCCGGCAGCTCCAGGCCCCCACAAAAGGCTCCCGACCTGCTCCTTGACGGCCAGCGACAGACATAGCAGCAGACTTCTTGGGGCAAGGAGGGAGCCAGGGAAACCCTCCTCCTCCCTCCTGGGCCTCCCCCTCTCCCCTCCCCAGGCCTGCAGCCCCAAAGCCTCAAGGCTGCAGACAGCCAGGAAAATAGAAGGGAGGAGGGGGGAGGCCACTCCTGGGACTGGGCTCTCAGGCCCGAGCTGGGGTTAGGGGTTCCCTGATCCAGCCCCTCCTTAGAGGAAGAATAACCTGAGGCCCAGAGAGGCCAGGGCCTTGGCCCAGGCCACACAGTGGAAATGGGACTGGAACCCAAGAAGGGGACCTGCGTCCCAGGCCTGGGCCCCAGCGGGCTATAGATATGGAAACGCACTCGGAGAAGGTCACTCAGTGAACGGACGGAGTCAGGTTTTGAACCCACTGCGCCTCCCGCATGCCTGAGCCGCTGGAGACCCAGGCCCCACTGGGGACCCTGTGGAGGTGGGCCCTCAGGAAGCCTGCCTGTTTGTTCTTCCGGCTCACTCCCAGCCTGTCCTTGGAGGCCCCCATGCCCCTGCACCTCAAGGCCTGAGGCCGCCCCCAACTTCCTGCCAGACCCAACATCAGGCAGAGGGCCCATTCGTCTCCTCCTCCCTTCCAGGAGCTGACGGGCCTGTGAGCTGCCGATGGGGCTGGGCAGTGGGCAGGCACAGGCAGTGAGTCCCACGTGCCGGCCAGTGGGGGGCCCACCAGCACCCTCCTTTCACCCACGGTCAAGGAGCCCTGGGCCTCAGCCTGGCCGGTGCTGTCTCAGGGTCACATTGAGCCACTAACCCACCATCAAGGACAGAGTTTCAGGAGGACAAGGAGCCACCGACTGCAAGGCAGGGGCCCACCAAACAGGACCGCAGGCCGCAGGGATCTCCCTCTGGGCACTGGCATGATGGTGGGAGCACATGTGGTCACACAGGCCTGGGTGGCCAGAGCGGGAGGCCTGGACTGGGAAGAGGGGCTTCCTCCAGCTGGTGAGCAGGGCTCCTGGAAGATCTACATGCTTCGCTGCTGAACTTTATTCACAGGCTCTGTGCTAAGAACTTGACATGCAACAGCCCATCTGACCCTCACAGTCAACCCTGCGAGGTGGGAACTGTCCCCATTTTACAGATGGAGAAATGGAGGCTCAGCGACAGCAGGTGCTTTACCTGGGCCCCCAGACAGTGGGACCCAGAGCCCAGGCCAAAGGTCCAGGGCATTTTCATTCATCAGCAAATGTGTCCTAAGCACCCACCATCCAAGCCCCACACTACCGTCACCTCAAATCCTGGACTCCCCTGAATGGACCCATCTACTGGGATCTAGCCAAACCCTCCAGTTCTCTACGAGGAGGGAACATTCTCGTCTTTTGCTCTTTCCTGCCAAAGGACGTCCCCTTTTTTTCTCCTTTGGAGGGTGGGACCCTGGTGGAGTGACCCGCAAGGTTCCACTTTTCCACCCCCAAGATTGCAGGCGGCGGAGGCCACAGGGGCCTGCCTCCCAACCCCAGCTATTCCCAGTGCCACCGCCTCCTTGCGGCATGGGACTCGGAAGGTTATTTAATGCTGTGAAGCTGCTGTCTCCTCATCTGCAGCTGTCACAGGGCTGTTCTGAGATGACACACACAAAGCGCAGAGCACAGAGCCTGGCCTGTGGCGGGCGGACAATTAACGTTGATGGTTCTGTTATTTTGATAAGAATGATTTAAACTCAAACTGAGGAAGTAGGGAGAAAACAACACAAAAGGCTCGGGAGTCAGAAGCGGGGCTTGCAGGCTGGTTCTCATACCATCTCGCCGTGTGGCCCTGGGCAGGTCACTTTACCCCTCAGTTAAATAGGGGGAGCGGGTGAACGTCCGGTTGTCATCAGATGCCAAGTGTAGGCATCTGGCTCGCACAGGTAGATCCCTCCTTCCAGGCCTGAGCTCCTGGGAGGCCACGGTCCAAATCTAGAACAATCTTGTATTACATGGAGCCTCTGCTGGCAGTAACGGGAACAGGGGACCCCTGGCCACCTGGCTGACCCTTCGGATGGCGACTCCTCTCCCCACCATGTGCAGGCCAGCTGGGTCCCTTCCTGAGGAAAAGCGGCCATGGGGAGAGGAAGCTGCAAATTAGATGGTGGCCTCAGCCCCCAAGGAGCCTGGAGGTCTGATCACCAGAATAACAGCTGCCCACGACACTGCGAATGTGATGAATCCCACCGAATGGTATGCCTGGGAGGGGCTGAGACAGGAAAGTTTATGGTGTCTATATGTTCTCTCAATTTAAAAATGAGAGACTAAATGGACAGTGACGATGAAATGCAATACATGAGTCTAGAAATACAAGCACCTGGACTGGGTCTAACAAGGGAGGAGAAAAGGCCCAAAAGGGCATTTATTGGGACAACTGAAAAAACTGGAATATAGGCTGTAAGCTTTACATCAGTGTTAAATTCCTTGAGCTTGACATCTTTACTTAAGATGGTTACATAAGTAATTTATCCTTGTTCTTAGGAGCATGGTGTACACAACCTACCCTCAAATGTTTAGAAAACAGAATGATATGGCAAATGTGGCAAGATGTTAAAAGTTGGTAAATCTGGGGGTCTGGGTAGGGGGTATATTGGAGTTTTCTGTATTGGTTTCGTATTATTTTTGCAACTGTCCTGTAAGTTTGAAATGATTTCAAAATAAAAAGTTAAGAAAAAAAATAAAAGCTACCATTTATGAAGTGCCTACTGTGTGTCCCCAATGGCCTGGGCCCTTTTTATACATTCCGTTCTTACCTTACAGATTAGGGGACAGAGGTCGAGGCACTGGTCCAAGCGCCCCCAGGCAGCAGTCAAGCCCTGCTGGCCTGGCCCCAGAGCCCCCTCTTCAGCGCTCCCCCTACTCCACCACGACACACACGGCAGGTACTGGGTAAGTGCCAGCTCTCTTCTCTTCCCTGGGCAGAGGGCTCCGGAATGTTTGCCACCTGACCTGAACCTCGCTAGCCCAGGTAAGGGTGCAGAGAAGGGGTCCCAGGTCAAGGGGGGACCCAGCGTGGTTATTCTTGGCAGGACACTGCCTCTCAGCTGTTCTTCCCAGGCAGACCCCCAGGTAATCCCCTCTCCCTCCGCTGCCCCTCCCAGGGTTACACAGGCTCAGGGACCAGCTGTTTCAACAGCTGCTAAAATCCAGGGCACAAGCCTGAGGCAACCCACACCGGTCGTTTTTCACTCTTTGTAGTGGTACACTGGGCCGCCCCAGCCTCAGAGCGACAAAACCTCACCCAATTCCCCCACTCGCCCCGGGAAGGTTTCAGCTGCCCAAGGTTAGGAAAACACGGGGAAACCCTGAGGGAGCCCCCAAAGCCCACCTCCCACCCCACCCCCTATGTCCCAGTGAGTTATTCGTGGCACCCCGGCTAACCCGGGCAACCCCTTCCCACTTCAGGCCTCAGTTTCCCCATGAGACCCCAACAGGCTAGATCAGAAATAGCAGAGTCCTGTCTGGCACTGACCTTCTCCGTGCCCCACCTCCCTCCCAGGGAAGCTGGTGTGAGCAGCTCAGAGCTATGAAGACCCTGCTAATGGGCCCACGCCCCCAACAGGCTGCAAACCAGGCCTCCAGAAGCCCCCTGGGGGCAAGGCCTGGGTCTCCCTTGCCCACTAGGTCCCCACTGTGCTGCACAGAGCAGCAGTGGCTGAGCAAACCTCCTTGAAAGCAAAGGGCCACTGCCGACCCCCAGCCAGGCCCAGAGGCATGGACTTAAACCCCTCACGAGCGAATGACTCCTTTCCCCCAGACAGCGGATTCCCACCCAGACATGAGGCACAAGGGAATTTATCGTGGGTTTCAAGTTCAAAGCAGAACTCTGATGAAAAAGGCTAAAGGATCTGGTGTGGAAGGCGGCAGCTGGTAGCCTAGTCCAACAGCAGGTGGGCAGGGGGCTCGGTGGGGTGCCCTCCCACGAGGGCGCAGGGCCTGCCCTGTCTGGGGAAGTGGGGACAGGCCTTTCCCAGGCCTCCCAGATCTCAGCCGCCAGGGAGTCCATTCATCAAGGCCCCGTGCTGGATACTGGGGACATCAGGCAAGGGCCAAGGAGGGTCCAGCAATGCGGGGTACCGACAGGACAGGCAGCTACCACTCTGAGGAGGGGACCAAGAGGTGGGGGCAGGGTGGGGGGCTCAACCATGAATGAGGGTGGGGCTACTTCCCAGATCCTCCTGCCCCAGTTAGCCCTGCAGCTCACTCCCTCACCTCCTTCAGAGCTCATTCGGCCACCTCCTCCGAGAAGTCCTCCCTGACTGCCTTACCTAAAAGCCCAGCCCACAGCACTCTACCTTCTTACCCTGATTATGCTTCTAGAGATTGATCTCATTATCTGTTTATGTCTGCCTCTCCCAACTCAAACAGAAGCTCAAGAGAGCTTTGTTTCGCCTCTAGCATCCAGCACCACCTGGCACGCAGCAGAGGCTAAATACCTGCTGGGCATGGGGTCCCACCCCCAATGCATGGCCCACAGTGGCTGTGCTGCCCCACATCGGATCTTCACGCCTTGGGTTGCAGGGGAATCATTCCCATGTCTTCAAAGAAACAGAGGCTCATTCCAGGCGGCTCCCAGGTCCCCTGCCTCCTCCTGGGGCCCCGCACCCCCAGTCCTTGTTTTTCCTGCATGTCTCCAGGAAACCTAAGAATGCTGATTCTCCCTTCCCCTCTGGTCTGCTCAGGGACCCCCTTACCTCCCTCCCTCCCTCCCCACCACCTTTACCTTTTCCCCCCACAGCTTCTCTGAAAGAGCCCACATGTGGCACAAACCCCCACCCCATCCACAAAACAGCTGCTTCCCCCACCGCATCCCCTCATGCTGCCACCCATTCTCCTTCCCAGCCCAGAGGCTGTTCTCCCTCTAGTTACATGTTTATTCCACAAGGCATTCATGCTCGTTGCAGAAAATTTAAAAAACGCTCCACCACAGAAACCCATCCCCAGCGCACACCCGGAAGGAGGGCTTCCCAGGCTCTCTGTCGAGCTCGTACACAGGATGTGAGCACTGCCTGTGGAAAAGAACTCAAACGTCAAGGGGGCCTCTCTAGACATTCTCTCGGTCCCCTGCTCTCCGGGCAGTGGGTTTGTTTCCATCGAGCAGGCGTCTAGGAGGAACTGGCTCCAGCCGCTGGCGCCACTCATCTTCCCAGTCCCTCTCTGACCCCTCCCCAGGGTAGAGCCTGCTCTCGCTGAGGCGCCAAGGCCACCTCCTCCCCGCTGTCCCCCAGAGGCCTTTTCCTGGCCGGGAGGTGCCTGACCCTGCCGGGCCCCCCAAGGCTCCACTGTGGGGGTCTCTGCCCACCCTGGGGGTCCCTGCACCATGCAGCTCTGCCCACTCCTTTCTACACTTGGGCATCCCAGCCACACTGTGCAAGAGCTGCCTCTTGCGGGGTTGGGGGGCCAACTCTGATGTGTAGCGTTCGCCAGTTTCCGGGGTGTAGATTCTCCCACTACGGCCAATTCCCAGCTACCAACATGATGGCGCCGATCGTATGGTATTTCCACCACACGGTAAATAACCGCAGAAGTACAGGCTAGTAAAGTGTTGTAAACTAACTAGGAAATCAGAAGCTTTGAATATTTATTACCTGTATTTTTTAAAGAATTTATTTAACTGTAAGTTCATACAACCTGAATCTTAATAATGCCTAACAACTGGCCGGCAAAATTCCTGAAAATTTTACAATCAGTTCTAGCGAACTGGCATGGGCTGGGCTCCAGCATACCCCCGGCCCAGTCGCAGCCCACGGCCTGGGTGTGTGGTCCCTCTAAATCTGCAGACCCCATGAAAGAGGCAGACAAGGGAGCACCAGGCCCCTGACCTCTGTCCTCCCCACGGGGTGGGGAGAAGCGAGGCAGGAAAAATGTGAAAAATGTGCTTCTTCTCTGGTGAGTAGCTGGGGAACCCTGATCTACACTGTGCCCCCTAAAATCTAACCCATGCTTGCAGTTTTAGCTACTATTTATAGGCTGCTACATTTCTTCTTTTTTAAAAGATGCAAACAAATTCCTCTAGGGAAAGATCCAAACCACACAGGAAGGTGGGGATGGCATTGGTCCCCAGACCTCTTCCCAGGCAGTGGTCTGGCTCACGCAGCTGCCGGCAGGCACCTGACCCCTGGCCCCGACTAGCCCTTAGGTCCTCGCACTTGACCTTCCAAACCAAAACCCTCCCCTTCCTCACCCCCTCCAAAAGCTCCCACCCCCAGGCTCCATCTGGGGGAGCAGCCTACCACCCACCCACTCTCTCAGGCCATTAATCTTCATTCTTCTTTTCCCCTCATTGCCTCCCCGTGCCCCCAAACCCAGCTCCTCATGGAGATCTAGGGGAAGACTCCACAGAAGAAGGAGCCACGCCTCCCTCCAGGTGGCCCCACCTGAGGTCAGGCCTTGAGATTTCACACCTTCCTGGCAGCAGCCTCAGGCAGCTCCCTCCCAGCCCGGCCTGCTGCAGAGCCTCCTGCCTGGCTGGCAGAGCCAGGAAAGGCACCAAGCCAGCTCCCTCCAGCTTCGTTTGTGCTCTAAATAGGGACCGCTTCTCAGGCCACCCTGGACTCTCCTAATGAGCCCATCACTCATTAGGAAATTTAAAAAGTGAAATGCAATACGTTTTAAAAAGGAAAAAATAAACGGGGAGTGTAATCTTGGGCCCAGGTCCTGCGGGAATAACTTAGAAAGAAACAACTGACTCACTCTCTTGTCATTCACTAAAATGAAAAAACCGAATCTAAGTGCCGAATCACAGGGGGGCAGTTATAGAAATGATGGTAAAGTCATGCAGGTTTATCAGGCAACCTTTAAAAATGATTTTTCCAAGTTCCATGGAAAAGGGTTGATGAAGTAATGCTCAGTGAAAAAGCAGGGTCCGGCGGTGTCCTGCCTTCCGGCACGCGGGCACGGGTGCCTGGGGTGGGGTGAGGGATGAGAAAAGGGCACAGGATAAGGCAGTCAATCAACAAAACCCAGGAGGGGCTTTGCACGACCCACAACCGAGGAGTGTGACACACTCAGCCCTCTGCCCCGCCAGCCACGCAGGAGAAAAGCATCCCAAGGCTAGACCTGGCCCCGCAGGAGGCGCTCAATTCCCGAAGTGTTCTACAGAACAC
>JAQZBX010036892.1:0-24015 GCA_029593785.1 Cabassous unicinctus
ATGACAGAATGGAAGAAGGTGTTTGCAATGTCTAGAACCAATATGGAATTAATATCTAAAGAGAACCCACTGCTCCACCCCTGAAAAAAAAGACTTCAATCCCGGTAGGAAAACTTAACCTTGAAAAAATGGGCAGAGAAAAATTAGGGTAATAACAGACAGAGATAGCCAAATAAGTTGATACACATAAAAAAAGCAATGCAATATCACTTTACAAATATTGGTTTGTCAAACATTGGAAAATTAGAAAACACCAAGTCTGGGTAGAAAAGTTGTGAAAAACACTTGTGCATGGGAGGGGAGAATATTGTAGCCACTCTGAAGAGCCACTTGGGACTATTCAGACTAGTCAACCCAAGAATACCTGATGACTCAACATGTCTTCTAGTGCATATCACAAAGAAATGTTTGCACAGGCACCCAGGTGGACTTGTGTGACATTGCTCATTGTGATGTCATCTATGGTTTCACTTAAGGAGTTAGAGGCAATCTGGAGTTCATCATTGGGATAGCAGGTAGGAAAATGTGGAGTTTTATGAAATACACTGAGACTTAGAGGGAAGATGAAACAGTCATAAAGATCTTGATATGCACATACAATGATTAGAAATTGGAAACATAAGTTTTAGTGAAATAAAAATAATGAGATCCAGAAACCAATATTATTTAGGTAAATCAAAGCTATGCACACTAATTAACAATACACTATATACAATCAACTATACAACTATATACAATCAAAAGATACACAGTGAACACATTAATGGAGGTATGTGGGATAGGGAGGGGGCAGAAATGAGGGATTAACATAAAGGGAATACATAAATTCTTATACCCAAAGAGGGTGCCCTGCAGGCACCAGTGATGAGAATGTGTCATGGAAGGAAAAGTGTAATTTAATACAACCCTCTGTACTTGGAAGGGAGGGAGGTGGGAGGGATATGAGAGCCTCGTTTTCTGGACATCTTTTTACATTGAAATGTTTAAGTTCCCTGTCTTATTCCTTTAGGACTTTAACAAAGGATAAAATGATAAATAAAAATGTGTTGTTAAATATATCATGAAATTTATAAAAATACATGTAATTTTTATAGCATATTTTTCATATATTGTCTTGCCTGCAATTTTGGAAATTAGCTGAGATAAGTGTTCTCTCATCAATGAACAACCTGTTGCTTGGAGAGATTGATTAAAGTCTAGATCTTCTGCCTAAACTGTTTTATATTATACCAAGGTGCAAATGAGCGTTGAAGTTTTAATGTATTATATATTCCACCGAACTTCAGACAAAGATCCCTGGTGCTTTATTGAAAGGAAGGGAAAAGTGGGAAAGTGTGGAGAAAATTCTGCTGTAGTATTGAGAGCAATGCAAAACCTTTGTGACTTTATTTATTCGGTGCCAGCAGGATTTTGGAATCCATAGAACTGCTTTATTCTGCCTTTTCCTAGAGTAGGGCCTTTTAAAAGTCATATGCTTTAAGGTCTCTGCACAAAACCTTAACTATTTAATCAGGTTTTAATTTTTGTGTAATACAACATATATTTAAGGGGGGCAGGAGCCTATGGGCTGTAAATGTAATACTTGCTATAATATAAAATAAATACTGAAAAGAAAGAAGAGCCATTTGGAAATAGCTTTTGCTGTGCAGTACAAGCACTATCAGCTGCTGGGTTAATTCAGAGTCAAATAGTCTTATTTGAAGTGGCCTCTAATTCAGAGTTGGCCAAGGGAGAAGGACAGCTTGACAAAGTGAAAAGCCACATCCCTCTAACATGGCACAGCTTGATTTCAATCCTATAAAATCATTGGAAACCACCAAACAAATGTTGTGGTTATATACACTTATTCATACATTTATTCGTTCAATAGATATTTACTAAGTCTTTACTTTTTTATTTCAATCCTACAAAATCATTGGAAATGACCAAACAATTGTTGTGGTTATATACACTTATTCATACATTTATTCATTCAATAGATAGACTAAGTCTTTACTTTTTGCTAGTCATTGTGCTAATTGCTGTGGATAAAACAATGCCGTGAACAAAATTACCCTAATTCTTTCCATTATGGAAACTAAGGTTTAGCATGAAAGACAAACAACAGCAATAAAATATGTTAAGTATTTCCGATAGAAATACAAAGTGCTGTGGAAATGAGCAGGAGAAACAAAATTACCGGTCTTTGTAGATAATATTTTCTTTTTTTTTTAATCATGGGGAATTCTAACATATATAAAAATTGAAGTTCCCATCCATGGTCCCATCCACCTCTCCTCTCCTTTTATTATTTTGAGGCAAATTACTTGATACTTGGCATCATGGAATTTCAAATGTAAATATTTAAGTAAGTATTTATAAAAGATAAAGACTCTTTTAAAACAACTGTGTAAATTTGGAACGATTGCAAAATGTTGACAATGCTCAAACTCTCGTAGAGAATTAATGGCATTGGTCAGTGGTCAGACTGGGTATTTCTACCTGGCACTTAACAGATTTCTTAGACTTTCTCTGTGCATTCGAATATCTTTAGATGACAAAGCTCTTACTTTTATTAGTGATATATTGTTTTGTTTATAAACTCACTAATTAAGCATGGCTTGCTCCTGTTGGAGTAAACAGCCTTTAAATTTTCCATTGCATAATCTCTGGTGGAGAAGAAAAGCTTCAATTCCAATTGGAAGATGTATTTGCAGACCCCTATTCAATGAAGGGGGTATAGAGTCATAAATTAATATTATTAATGCTTTCCAGGATTAGACTGAGCTCTACCCCCTGCATTTCTTTACCTGTTAAAGAGTACCATCTTGGTTTTTTTTTTCCCAAACAGGGATCACCCAACCTAACTTTTATATAGAAATTGTCACCTTCCTTCACCTGCTAGATTCGCCAGTAGTAGTTTTTGTGTTTAGATGGTCTCCTGGTGCTAAGCATGGTGAAGGATTCAAGACTTAGCTGCATCAGAAGGCTTTTCAAGGCTAATAGGAGATGTCATTCTATCACAGGCTATGGAAAATTCACTAGAAAACAAAAGAACTGCAAAACTACATTTGGAGTATAGTTCTTTTCCCATCTCTCCTGATAATGAACCTGCTGCATTCCATGGCATTCCTGTTAAGAGCAGAAAATGTAAAAAGATTGTGAAATATTATACTGAGGGGACGTGTTTTGTTACTTATATAACTTTTGATCAAAATACCTCCCTTGGAGCATGCTGGATGCATTGTTAGCCTTAAATGGCAGATACCATAGAATTTGGAGAATCCCCTATGAGTGTATGAAAAAAATTGGCATCTGTATCCTATATTTTAGTACAAGGCCCAAAGGCTCCTGCCATTGAAATAGCAGTCCTACAATTGAGAACAATAAAAATAATAGTAGAAATAAAAAAGAGAAGCCATACTAAAACAACTCACAATGCTCCCATCCTAACAAATCTCAAATCTCAAACACTGCTTGGATATTTTTATATAGCAATAATAATTTTATTTATAGCACATTATATTCTGTCTTTCGTTACTCATGTTATAAACTAGAAGAGAGCATGACATCCTATAAATATTTGCAAACCTAGCCACATTTTCACTAATTGCTGCTTACTAAAATCTTCTTTCTCTACATGGAGAATATGTTAAACAATAATTCTGTTGCTATAAAACACTCCATTGCATCATTCTCACATCATCCTCTAGTGTTATCTGTCATGGTATTGCACTACTTGGTCTTCTTTCACTGTTGCTCGTTCGGTTTGTCCTCAACTCCTTACCCAAACTTTTATCATCTTTTTAATCAAAGCCTTCTGTAATTACTCCAACTCACACTGATAACTTGATTTCCTTTAGTCTTATAGCATTTATATCCTTTGGTCACAAAATGATCACATAATTTTTAATTCTTAAAAACTTCTTGTGTCCAATGATTTCTCCTCAACCTAGGTGTCCAGCCCCTTAAGATCAGACTTCTTTGCTGTTGCAGAATCAGCTGAGCAAACATTGCCAGTAGTTTCCTAGAAATGTGAGTTTGCCAGAAATGTGATATCTCAGGACCATCCCAAGGCTCAAGGAACAGGAACCTGAGGTTTAACAAGATTGTCAATGTTTCCTATGAACATTAAGGTTTGAAGAAATGCCTATTATGCATCATATTTCTGTAAATGCTAACTGTTGGTTCTAATTGATTAGCTATTCTTTTACTTTCCTTGAGGCCAGAAGACTGAAATCAAGGTGTGGGCAGGCATGGTTTCCTCTGAACACTTTGAGGGGGAAACAATCCCATACATCTTTCTCCCTTCTGGTGGCTGTCAGCAATCCTTGGTCCTCCAGGTTGGTAGATGCATCATCACTCCATTCTCTGCCTCCACCTTCACGTTCGTGGCCTTCTCTGTGTCTCTGTGTCCTCTCCACTTCATATAACAACATCAGTCATTGGCTTGAAGGTCTATCCTGAATCCAAGATGCTTTCAGCACAAGACCCTTAGATAACTATATCTACAAAGACCCTATTTCCAAATAAGGGCAAATTCTGAGTTTCTTGATACACACGAAGAGAGATGCAATATTCAACATACTACAGTCATATAAAACAAAGATGTAAGTGATGATAATAATGATTATTAGTATTATTATTTTATCACAGGTGGGGTGGTGACTAGGCTTTTATCCCAGGACATAGACATGGCCAGACACCCTTGTTGATTAAGGTTAAAATAGTAATTTCATTGTGGCTACCATTCCCCATTTAAACAATTCCAAAGACTTAAGTGATGATCTCTCTGCCCCTCCCACCCTTGCTTTCTCTCTCTTTCAGATACACATAGATGCAAATAAGCCTTTCTAAATCCATAACTTGGTGTATGGAATCCCCATAAGCCTCTTTTAAGATTTATTCTTCCCATTAAATAACCATGAAATCAATAATCTTTCTCATACGCATCTGCATATAGCCACTTTAAGAAAACATAATGCTATAGCTCGCATTCTCTGCACCTACTGTAATCATTTTTCATGGCTACCATAGAAGTAACTGGATATCTATAATGATTTTTTTTTCCATCTTGAAGTCCATTTTCCTTACAGCTTATATCTAAATGATCAGCTGATGGCATTTTCGGGAGCTGTTTACAGCTGTTTCCCCTTGATGTTGTTCAATTAACATCCCTGCAGCATGCATTTTCCCTCTCAGAATGTTACTTAATGGTATATGTTAATGCATTCATACCCAGAAGCTTTTAAAGTAACAGGAGCAATTGTGAAAAAAAAAATGAATAAATAAGCATGTAAATAAGTATGCCTCTCTACTAGCGATGATCTCGGAATTTTTAAATGTTCCATTCCTACTCCCATTTGCTAAAAATGTCTCCTATATGAACAACTGACAATCATATTGCTGACTCAGCTCAAGACATTAGATGGCAGTAGGTGATCCTCTTGAAAACTAGGAGAAATTTATTGAGCATTTGTGTTCTTCAATTTCCAACAGAATGTTGGGTATAAAAATGAAGTAAACACTTTTATTTAATCCTCAAAAACAGAAGAAAGATTACATTTACCTTTCTTTGAAAATGTACCCTTGTTTTTCTTAAAACATATAAAGATGACTCACCCATTTCCGAATTATAAAGTAAGTGAAATTTGCCTTCTGGTCAATAGGCAGACAGTCTTTTTGTTTCCTTGCTGTTGACAGGAACTTATCTTGTGATTTAACCTGTAGTTGTTTTATCTGACAGCATTAGATGCCTAGAAAAGGATCCAGGACTAGGATACAAATTATACCTGGCTGCAAAATTTAAAGGGGTCACAAAATTTAAGGGACCTCCAAAAAATCTGTAATGAGGAAAAACAGTGTTTTAATTAAGGTTGCCAGATAAATTTCAAAAGTTGAATTTTTGAAAAACAATGCATTTTTTAGTATAAGTATGTCCCACTCAATAGCTTATCTAAAATTTAAATATTGGCTGGAATATACTTAACACTAAAAATTTACTTGTAATTTATATGATATTCAAGTTTTAACTGTGCACCCTGTATTTTTATTTGCTAAATTTGGCAACTCTAATTTTAAAGTTGTATTTTTAAAACATCAAAATTAATGCAAGACATTCCATGATGAAAAATATCATTTTTCAAAATGAAAACAGGATCAGTTTGCTGATTTTTCTTTTTGCCTCCAACTCTAATATGGCTTGGCACAGAATGGGGCACTGATTCTAATTTTTAAAATATGTTGCATAGAAATATCATTTATCTTGATTAGTGAGAAAGGAGTGCCCTCTGAAATCTTTGGCCTAAAGCAAGTGCCTCACTTTCCTTATCCTCCTCCAGTACTGTCTGGAGCTTGCATTAGCTCCTCACAGTTTGCTCTCAACACAGGCCCTGGTTTTAGTGAAGAATAACATGACAATGATTAAAGAATCAGAATATTCAGACTGAACGTTTCTTGAAAATTGCCTGGTCTTATACTTAACATTTTACTGAAGAAGAAATGAAACCCAAAATGGTGATTTCACATGACCTCTAGCTACAAGGTAAATTGCTAGCAAATTCAGTAATGGCAACAATGCTGCACATCTATTACACACACAAACAAACACACACCACCCTTTTAAAGGAAATTACAAAGTAGAATGACTGCTGCTGTAGTTGCAGGAAGTTACTTTGGGATTTTGAATGGAACACTCTTCTTTAACTAAGCTGTGGAGGGGGTTGCTACGATGGTGTGTCATGGGAACACAGGTTCAGGGCAGGGCAGAAACTCTCAGCAAATAATCCCTTTATTCCTGGCACAGTATAAAGAACCCAGAAATGGCAAATTATCACTTCGTCACTTACTCCGTGCACAGAGTCCAAAAGAGCAGGGGAAGAAGTCCCATCATGGCTGGTCTTCTGGGGTGGCCAAAACTGCTCTGGGTCAGGTCAATGGATGGCAGCTCCACACACCCCACTTTGAGCTAGAGAAGAGGGACCAGCGTAAACTGTTCAGGTGTGGTGTTTATCCACCTCAGGGCAAGGGCACCCTGCCACTGAGAATTCCTCTTCTGATAAGCATCTGGGCCTGTTTGTTCCAGGTTTCCAGGCTTAAGGTCAGGCCAGGCTTTTCCATTAGACTTAACATATCCCTCAGCTTGTACAATGGCACACAAAAGAAAAGGAGGTGGGGGTAGCAGAAGGCCAAGACGGAGGATGGCCCTTAGCATGTTTGTGACTTCCACAGAGAGGGAGGTGGCTGTAGGTGAATGTGGGGATCCAGGGCCCAAGCCCCCTTCTAAGTCCTTGACATGTAGCTGCCTGCGTGACCTCAGCATAAGTTAAAGGTTACCAACTATTTCCAGAGGGGAAAGAATGCATGGATGTTATCATAAACTATAATCTTCCCAAAGCAGTAAGCCTCCTTGGTAGATGTCCTTCCTATGGACATAGTGAAAACATCACCGACTCTCATGTGAGCTGTCACGGAACCCTAGCAGGAACTCTGTTCTCATACCCTCTGGATTGTACTTCTTCTGAGACCCCTCATTTTTTCTGTCTCTTTGCGGAGCCCTAACTTATTCATTCTTTGACTGGCCACCATCAAAGATTCTTTCCTGTCCAGAAGTCCCAATAAAGCTCATGCCTGATAAATGTCAGGTGTGTTCTTTGGTCTCATGGCCTCACCAACTTGTGCCCTTCAGGAGTTGGGTTGTAACAGTGAGGTCTGGGCAATGGCCACTTAACAAGTGTCTGTCATTTCCATAACTTAAAGCCACAATCAATCTGTTCAAGCATACCTAAAATCACAGCTGCAGGTATACTCTGATAGCAAAAGAATGGCATCAATTATTTCTTCCCAAAATATTTACTGAACTTTTTTGTGCTAGGCATTATTGTCAGACTGAGGCTTATGGCAATGAAAATGAAAGACAAGGTCCCTTCTCTCTTGGAGGGCCCATCACAACCGGGCGAGGCTGGTCATAAACAAATAGAGCAAATCCTATAATGACGATATTGCAAAGTCCTAATAATAAAATTAATTAGGATAATAGGAAATGTGTTCCTGAGTGTGAAGAGCTATATTATATAGTGTTGGCAGGAAAAGATTCCTTCGAGAACATAAAAACTGAGAAGAGTGATGAATGTTGCAAGAAGCAATTGACCATCTAGAGGAAGAACATTCCAGGCAGAGGAAAGAGCAAGGATAAAACCTGGAAAAGGGCTGGAGCTCGGCTTAGGTAAGGAGTGGCACTGATCATAGATTCTGGCCATGTGTAACACACCTCTACCTTCACTGAACACTATATTATAACAAGCAGTTGGAAACAGTTTCAAGATTACTTGATTTTTGTATCAGTGTTTGCAGAACCAGACAGTAACCCCAATTGGAAATTGCAAGTACAGAAAATAGTGATAACTAGCCAATTATAGCTATTGAAATTTAAGTTAAGAAAATTAAAATAAAATAAAAACTCAGCACCTCGGCAGCAGTAGCCACATTTGAGTGCTGAATAGACACCTGACCCTGTGGCTTCTGTATTGGACTTTCCCAGTATAGAGAATTGCCATCACTACAAAAATTCCTTTCAGCCAGCAATGGGCTAGATGCACAGGTGCACATACACACATACACACGCATATATGCATATGCATATGTATGTACATACACACACAAACAACATTTGTAAGAAATCTAACCCTTTTTTTGCATGAAGGTAATTGAAAATATTGATTGACTACCTACTACATGATAGAAACTATTCTAAGTAATGGGGATTTAGCAATGAACCACAGAGGCAAAAATCACTGTACTCACAGAGTTTATGTTTTAGTGGTAGATAAATAGAAAAAATCGTGAGCTCAGTATTCATAAATGATAAGGAGAAAAAATAATTAGGAAAGGGGAATAGAAGCATTAGGAGGTACCTTGAAGGTGGTTAGGGAAAACCTCACTGAGAAAAGGACATTTAAGGGGAGGCCAAAAGAAGTAAGAGGGTGACAATGCTACTTGTAGCCAAGGGAAGAGCAGGTACAACAGCTCTGAGCTGAAAGCTAGCCAAGCCTTTTGGAAAAGCAGAGAAGAGAAACAGCCAACTGAAGCAAAGAAAAAGGAGTATCACAGAAGAAGCAGGAGGTCAAAGAAAGTTATCGGGGCCAGGTTATTTAAGGATTTACAGAGCCTCATAAAGAATTTATATTCTAAGTAAGCATAAGAAAATTTATTTTGCTTTTGCAAGGTATCAAAAAAGAAAGAACTTGACACTTTAGATGCCTTATTAATAGTTCCCTTATTCAGGTGGATAGTACATTGGTAAAACCTAGGCTGTGGAATCAATATCTAGCTTCGAATTGTAGCCTAAATTCTTTGCCAATAACTATCTGATCTTGGTCACGTTATGTACTGGACACCGTACTTATTACTTAGCATCATGCCATTTAGTTATCCCAGCAGCCCTGTGAGGTAGTGCTTTGGATATTCCAATCTTACAGAGAAGAAAATGGAATCAGAGTGATGCAAAGGACTTACAAGTTCACAATGCTAATATTACTAACCTTGTATATTTGGTGTAAGTTTTAAATAAATAATTCACTTAAAGCACTTAGCAAGTGTCTGTTGCATACTGATAATAATTATTATCCTATTATTAAAAAGATTATTATTGTTCCATTATAATCTTTTGATGCAGCAGGCTTGGCTCTGTACCAGACATTGAAATACATGTACTCTCACAGCAAAATCATTGCTGCTGCAAGCTTGAGATATACCTGGGGTGATATTTTTAAAATGGGCAAACAAGAGTGTTATTTGCGCAGCCATTCTCATAGAAACAGATTTGGTAGGTTTCCTTTCAATTAAAATTACGTTCTATATTCCCATAACGACAGAATTACCAATGGGGTGGCTTCTAAAGAATTACATTAACCATCTGCTCCTGGCTAAGGAATAACAAAATCATTAGGAAATATTACAAAGTGATAGTCGCAAGTTTTTATCTATACTTTACGACACAGCATTTGATTTTGTTTTAGATTTTGGGAAAAAAAATGGATTCCTAACCTTATGGAAAGAGCATTTATTCTAGAGGGTCATGGTATGCAATAGATTGTTTAAAAACATATCCTTATTTTTGCATAGCCCTATAATTAGCATGGGATATGGGACATAAGAAAAGATCAATAAGAGCTCCCTTCACTGAATTCAATTCATCAGCTTCTTGTATCAAATCAGGCAATAGAGACAAAGATGTATCAGAATAAGACATGCTCCATTTCCTTTACAGAGGGCTAGACACAATCAGAGTGACAGGATAATTGCATAAAACAACATACAACAATATAAGGTAGCAAATGTCAAATGACAACTGAGAGAAACTGACAATAAGTGCTCTAGAACAGGGACTCCCTCTTCCCATCAGCCATGACATTCACCCAAGGAAACCTGGGCTTAACAACTCTTAACCCAACAGACTGCATCAGAGAGAGCAGTGCTGTCTGAGAATAATGCATGCTTCTTGGTTCCTCTTCTGCACTTCAATCATTTTTGTTGCTTCGTTAAAAGAAAGACTTTGGAATGAAAGTGATGGGGTGTGGCATGGTTATAGTAAAAATACCCATCGGAATAGGTTCTACTTGCATGACCTTGAGAGTGATGCCTCCTTAAATTTTACACTCTAGGTATCTCACTTGCCTTACGTTAGTCCAGGTCCACCTGTCTTCATTCTCCCAGGTTTACATATATTTTCTGTGGCTTAATGTATCTTAGAGCCTCCTTTCATTTTCAAATTTTTCCTGGTATGGATGATAAATTGTATGGTCACCATAGTCTTAGAAAGATTTTTGACTCCAGATTAAAGTAAATAATTTGAAAACATTAGATCATGTATTCTTACTTGTTATAAATTACTTTTGTCTAAATTCAGAACTAACAGAAACACACATATGATTTGAGATGTCATATTTGAAAAGAGCTGCTCTAGGCATTTAACAGGAATGAAAGCTTCACTGAGCTAATAGAGACTTGGAAAATTTTACAGAAGAGATGGGTCCTAAACTGCCATGATACATAATTACAACATAAAATATATATACTCTCAGTTTGCACAGGAATCCACTTATATTTGGGTTATGCAAGGCAAGTATTTGATATTCATATCCATTATTTTTATACATTTCATAGGACTTGTCCACTGGACAATAATCATTTAAAATTTCTTTATGTAGATTTGGCCTATGCTTTAATATGCACCTGAAAATTAAACAAATAAGAACATATTTAGGTCAGTATTGCAGCAAAAAATCTGCCTGACTGTCAGGAAATTCTTTACCCTTCACCACCGACCCACCCGATTGGCACTGGGTCTTCTTTTGGGAAAGCTTTGAAGTGATATCAGCATATCAGTTAGAGCAATAAGTTTTCATTGCAATAGGAGTGAAAACTTTACTTCCTGGATGTCTTATGCATGGATCAATACTTCTAACCCATGGAAAGAGGGTTTTACCTGTGTAAACTTGCACTTAAGAGAGAAAGGTAAAGAGTAGCTGCACAAGCTAATTTGCCTTAGTTATTTGAGCCCTTGCTTCACCTCCATAAATCAAGGAGCCTTGACTAGTATTTGTAGCAATCACTGGTGGATGCTTTATTGGGTAGCATAATTATTAGCTGCTTCAAGAAACCAATACTAGTCGCTCTCTCTAGACTAAAAGAAACTAAATGAGGCAGAAATCCATGCAGTCCTTACAGTTGGATATTGGCAGCAGAGTAGAGGTCATTGTTGGTTGATCTCCATCATTAATTGGCTTTGTCCACTGACCTCCATCTAATTCCAGCCTCCTGGCCCTCCCATAGCAATATCCATGCAGAGTGCTTGCTATATATCCTCCAGCCCTCCTGCCACAACACACACACATATCACTGGATAGTCATCAGCTTTATCTGTCTTTATCTTAGAGCACAAGGAAAGCTTCCATGTTAGTTGGCAAAATAACCTATGTGACTGTGCAAACAGGAGAGAAAGGATAGGCTATTTTGATTTATGTTCACACTTGCATTTTCATTGTAGTTATCTGGGGATGTGCAGTCGCTGGGGAAATGCCACTTAGCAATATAACCTGTTATTGTTTTTGAAGAGAATAATAGATGATTCTAGGTAAGGATGTACTGCTCTGAGCTATATGATCTCTAAGGGGTTTGAGGCATTCTGTATTTGGTGTGCAACTGAAACACTTACTTTACCAATCGAATGATGTCACTGCCAGCCACAACACCAGAAGTAAGCCAACTAATGTCTCTAACAGAGAGAATGTGTGCAGTCAGAAAGCTAGGGTAGCAAATGACATTGGATAAATATATAGCATAGAGATTAAGAAAGTCAAGTTTGTGGAGTCAGTTCTGAATGGTTCTGTCTTTCCTGAGCTGTGTGATTGTGTGCATGCCATTTAATCGCCTTCAACCTGTGTTCTCTCGTCTGTAAAAGGAGGCAAACGCTATCCCACTGAAATTCTTAATTGAAAGAGATACTATCTATAAAGTGCTTAGCTCAATGCCTTGCATACAGTAATTTTTCAATCTATAGTAGTTGTTGCTATTCATTTTTATTACAGAAAAATAAAGACAGAGAGATTTTAGGGGCAGGGAAAGACTAACATAGTCCTGCGTATTATTCTGTGTTCAACCATCTTGTCCATCTTAGGGTAGGGTCAGTCTTGGATAAGAGGGCAGAGAAAGTTCTCATGATATCTGGGAATACTGTGGTCATGCCGCTCGCTTGCAGTAAGGCTATTAAAGCTATTTATTCTGAAAGGAGTTTGGACTGTCAAACCACTTGAGGACAAAATAAAACCAGATTCAGGACCAGAACTCCAAGTACCATTACCATACTCCTTTTGCCATTCTACAGTTAAAATATTTATGTTATATTAATATTAATGGAGCAATTTGCAGGAGTGATCAGTAAGAAGACTTTAGTTCCAATGCATTCCTCAGGTCCCTGCTCAACCCCGAGGAATGCCAATAAAAGTTTCACTTACCTCCCCCTCTCATTGTATTTCAGGTACAAAGATGTTGCACTGAAGAAAGCAAAGTTCACATGCACAGTCCTTGGGGTTAAGTTTTGGAGGACATTCTGGCTGCTTTAAATTCTTCCCAAATGCCATATGCTTCCCTACACTCCCAACTAGGGTGAAGAGATTTTCCTTAATTTTAAGGGTATTAAAATTAGCAAAATAGTTCTTTGTATATGAATTTCAGAGGCTTGGGTTGTCACCCTTCCCCCAAATCCCACAATTGATACAAGTATTATAAAGTAAGATGCAATTCATTGAAGCCAAGAACTTTAATCAATACTTAGACCTTCCTTTATGTCCAGTATTTTATTTGTGGTTGTCATTTAATTTCTTATTTTACACCCCTCCTTCAAATAAAAATTGGGGAAGGGGGTAGTTTGACTGGTTTGCTATTTATTTTCAAACTGTATCACTGTTAGTGAAATTGACCATGAAAGTACATATTAAATGGTTGATCATAAAATAAAGCATCCCTGGCATAGGGCACAATGACAAAATAACACAGCATTAAACTTATTTTAATTAAAATCGCCCCTATCAGGCTGGTGCACTGAAGTGTTCTGAATGCTAGGGAGAAACTAGTAAGAGCCGTAAAGAGTCTGAGTGAGGCGCTAAGGTACCCAATTTAATTAATTCCTACCATCTGGTCCCCTCTGTGCAAGTTCTTGAAGTTTGCATTTAACATGGCCTTCATGGTGACAGCACAGGGTAGACTTCATAACCATTTTGTCAAGGATTTTAACAGAAATGTTTAGGTGTGGAAAATCAGGCTTTGTTGTCAATCACTGGTCAGCGTTGCTAAACCCTTTCTCTCCTTTCCTTCACGTGAGCCCAAGTGATAGAATTCAAAGTAGAATGAAGCAGCCCAGTAAGGACCAGTCCTATGCACCAAAGAAGCCTATACTTGCCTACACAGTTTTGGTAGATGATGTTGGTGCCCTGCCCTGATTCCCATGACTTGCCAGGCCTTGTGCACCTACCGCAGCTCCCCTGAGTGTTGGCTGATGACTCACAGATGTCCCTTCTCTGAAGAAACATCCACTGTGGAGACTAGCCCCACCTTCAGCCCCATGTCCACAGACCTTGGCCCATGGCTCTCTGGCAAGGAAGGACAAAAGCCTGGGCCCTTGTTCAAGATGAACTCTAGGGTGCAATTTGTACTTTGTAGTTTACTCATGGATCCTTTTCCCATTTGCCTTTTTTCCCCTGCCCTATCGTGCTTCATTCACAGGCCATCTACCTGAATAAATCATGTGAAAATAATTTTAGTCTTGGGCTCAGCTTCTAGGAACTCTCACCTAAGACTGCCCTGTGCCTGGTCATTGTAGGAGAGCCTGAAACACCCAGGTCACATTATACTGCCATATTAGCTAAGCTTTTGTTTTATTGGTAAAAAAAAGAAATCCCTTTATTGTTAATACTATGAAAAATTGTTTGCTTGTGTTTATGTGTGTGTGTGTATGCATATATTTATGGAATATATTGGTATATAAAATTCAACATTGTGGAAACATCTTGATGGCTATATCAGCATATACATAGATATGGAAAGCCCTTATCATAAGTAGCATTAGTTATTTTCATATCTGATATTTAGGGTCATTACTCTTCTCTCTATTTTCTGAATTTCCTATAATGTTTGTGACAGTTTGTATTTGGTGAATCACAAAAAGAGAAAGATTATATTTGTGAACTAATCCATTCCTGTGTCTTTGAGACCCTTTCAATTGGACTATGTCAGTAAGGCATTACTCAGATTGAGTCTCAGCCCTCCTGCTGGATCTGATATGAAAGGAGAAACACGGATATAAGACCTCCACCATATTTGATCCTACAATGTGAGATTAAAGACTCCAGTTTCACCCACAGCTAAGTTGAAAGGAGAGAAGCCCCCAAGGTGCTCAAGTTGCTGAGGTCCAGGGAGAGATGCGCCATATGCCTGATAGCTTGCAGCTGAACTTGGGAAGAATGAGGAGCAGCCAAGACTAATAAAGACTGATAAACAAGGCCTAGTAAGAGACAAGCCCTATGCCTGGTGAGCTCCAAGAGACAGTAGATTCTGGAGGGGAAGGCAGACACCTTGTCAGAGATCTGCTGCCATCTTGCTTCACAATGTGGCAGCTGCCTTTGGTAAAAAAGCATCTCTGCTGATGCCTTGCCTTGGACATTTCATGGCCTTGGAACTGTAGGCTTTTCCCAAAATAAATTCCCCATCATAAAAGCCAACCCACATCTGGGACTTTGCATTAGCAGCCCTTTGGCAAAACTAAAACAATGTTATATTTCTGTTCAGCAATAAAAGATATAAAATTGATATAAAGTACTATAATAAAAAATACATAAACTTGAGGAAGCCATTCCCTTGGTTTTAGAAATGTCTTGCCAAATAAGCAGCCCTGTGTAAGAGGGTGGGGATATAGTTTGGTAGTTCGCTATCAGAGACAGGAGGTACCCCCTTGGAAAGCAGAAAGAATTAAAAACAGAGGTTTTGAGGAAGATTTTTTTGGGGTAGTGAATTGATTCTTGAGTGAGCAGAACTTACTATCTGACTCATTCAATCCTGTTGACTAGAGAAACCGCTAGTGTAAATATATTCTTATCCAAACTTGCATATTTTTCCAGATACCATCTGTTTTAGTCTGATAGGTTGTCAAAATGCAATATACCAGAAATGGGTTGGCTTTTACAAAGCGGATTTATTCACTTATAAGCAGTTCTGAGGCCACAAAAATGTCTAAATCAAGGTTTCATCAGGCAATGCTCTCTCCCCAGAGACTGGCTGTGGGTGATCCTGGATTCCTCTCTCATATCAAGGCACATGGTAGCATCTGGTGGTCTCACCCTTCTTTACCAGGTTTCATTGCTATCAGCTTCCAGTTTCCTCTGGCTTTGTTTCTGCTCCTGTGGCTTTCTCTCTGTGCCTCTGTGGGTTTCTCTCTGTATCACTCTCCATTCACCTCATTTATAAAGGACTCCAGTAAGAGGATTAAGAACCACCCTGTGTCACACCCTACTGAAGTTACCTAATCAAAAGGCCCTTAATTGAAGTAAACCAATCAAAAGTTCCCATCTACAGTAGGTTCACACCCATAGGAATCAGTTAGCACAAAGGACATGGTTTTCTGGGATCCACAAAAGCCTCAGACTACCATACCCTCTAACAACAGGGAGAGAGAGCCTCCAATTTGGACTGACTATAGTGTAGTATATGATTGTGGAATTTCTTTCTACAACAAGGCTATCACTCCACCACAGGCAGCTTCCTAAATCACTGCCCATCCCAAGGAGTCAAGAGCCTAATATCTCAGGCTGATTCAGAATTATCTTCTCACTATTATTAGTGTTTAAATCTCTTTACCACAGAAGACTGTTTATCTGCTCACTGATGATACCATTTGCCCTATCATAGGGTATGATGCTAGAATATATTTTTGGCAATAATGCTGCCCTATATTGTAATATAGTTTTTAAATGCCATATACAGACTGCTTCAGTACTAATAACAACCAAAGTTATGAGCCTTTCAAAACCTCACATGTACTTTATGAGCCCCATATTATTTACACTTACATCTTTGGTGGTTTAAAGCCATGTTGTCTAGACTGTCTCTGCCTAGAGGGGCATGCACCAAGTCTGGGTGTGTATTTACATTTTTCTTTACCATTTCTTAGGAAGTTCTGTTCTTTCCCCCATTTCCCAAATAAATTCTTTTTACTGGCCTAACTAAAAAAAAAAAAAAAAGCCATGCTGTCTAAGTTTGCCAAAGGCTTCCTATGCAACAATACCAGAAATGAGTTGGATTTTATAAAAGAGATTTATTAGGGATAAAAGCTTACAGTTCTGAGGCTGTGAAAATGTCCAAATCAAGGCATCATCAGAGATATTTTCTCACCAAAAGTTGGCTGGTAGCAGATACTGGAGTCCTACCACATGGTGAGGCAAGATGGTAGGTCTGGTGGTCTCTCTCTACTTCTTCCTGGAGCTCAGCTGTGGGCAATCAGGCTTCTCTCCCTGGGCCTCAACTCCTTGAGTCTTTCAGGGTTTCTCTGTCTTTCCACAGCTGTAGGTGAACCTGGAGTCCACTTTCTCACATGGCTGGGTCAAAATGTCAGAGCTCCCTTTTCTGTGTGTTCTCAGTTTATATCAGACCCAGCAAGAGGGCAGAAATCCAGCCTGAGTCATCCCTCACTGATATAGCCCAATCAAAAGCAATCTAATCAAATGATCTAATCAAGCTCCCTTAAATAAATCTAATGCAATCAAAGTGTATCACACTCACAGAGATGGATTAGTTCAAAAACATAATCTTTACTGGGATTCACAAAATTCAAAGTGTCACAGATGTATTCCAGCAAAACAGGTTCTTAGACTTTGTCCATTCTTGTGAGTGTGAACTCTTGTAAATGGGATATTTTGATGAGATTACTTCAATTAAAGTGTGGACCATTAGTCCAGATGGGTCTTAATCCTATTACTGAAGGCTTTATAGGAAAGGCCACAGGGAAAGACCAGCCAGAAGATGAATATCAACAGAAACCAGAATAGATGGGAGAAGCCAGGAGAGGCCACAATGTGTCTTGCCATATGACAGAGGAACTAAGGGCTAAGGATCACTGGCAGCCAACTCCAGAACACCAGTCTCCTGTTCTGTGTTTCTGAGAGAGCATCACCTAGACGATGCCTTAATTTTGGACTTCTATCCTCAAAACTGTGAGGCAATAAATTCTGTTTGTTTAATCATGGTATTTGCTTTAGCAAGAAGAAAAATAAAACACTGTCAATGACAGATGATGCTAAAATTGTCTTCTATGGTGGTATGAGAGATAACCAGTGCCCATTCTATTAAATGAGCATTTTTTAAGCTCATAAAAGGAGACTGATTTTTAAAATGTTTCCTTAAGTGAAACATTTTTTCTTGAACTTTGAAAGAGTAAAGTGTAAATTAAATCCTATTAGCATTTTGTGGCATTTAACAGTATAACACTGTGGCAGATTGAGATTTTTTTATGAATCCCCAAAAGAGATATATTATGTTTGTAAACTAATCTATTCCTCTGATTGTGATACCCTTTGATTGTATTAAATTTAGTTGAGGGGACTTTGATTAGATTACCTGTTAAGGTTGCTTTTAGGGCTTTTTGGATTAGATAAGTCAGTAAGGTGTGACTCAGTTTGAGTCCCTGTCCCCTTGCTGGGTCTGGTATTCATGGACTCAGATAGACAGACAGACAGACAGGAAACGAGAGCCCTGTAATTTTTGATCCTGCCATGTGACAGAAAAGAGAAGGCTCAAACAGCTGCAGCCCTGGGATGAGCCATTTTGCCTGATAGCTTACACCTGGCTTTGTGGAGAGAGCGGGACAGCTGAGGCTGATATAGGAAGCCCTAAGAGACAAGCCCTATGCCAGGCTGCGGCTGAAATCAGGAAGAAGCAGAGCAGCTGAGCCTCAGATTGGAAGCCCAGAGGGGAAGGCGGAAAACTCGCAGAGATTGCCCGCCATCTTACTTCAACATATGGCAGCTAACTTTGGTGAGAAGGCACCTCTTATGGTACATTGAGTTGGCCTTTCAACAGCCTTGGGATTGTAAGCTCTTGCTACAAATAAATACCCTTTATAAAAGCCAACAGATTTCTGGTACTTTGCCTCGGCACTCCTTTGATAGACTAATACAGACACCAAGACTGAAACCTGAGGTCTCAACTATTTTGCTATAATTATCCTGATGCTCTGCTATTCAAGCATACTGTGATTACAAAACATGTCAAATTTATTTTTAATGATAAAATGTGTTGGTCTGCATGTAAGGGTTGAGACTTGGGCAGTGGTTTGTGAGGGTTAAACTGTGAGGGTTAAGGCCTGGTCAGTGGTCCAACTGTTGAATCAGCTATTAGCTTACAAAGTCCTTGACTCAGAGTACACATACTCCCTAGGCACAGGAAAAATTATTCTGGGAAGTTGTGTTTTGTGTTCTTTCTCTGTAACATTTGAGTAGTAACAATGAAATATAAATAACCCTGCAAATAAAGAATGGCCATGCTTGCTTGCCTGTTTGTCTGGAGCAGATGGTGGCTGTGCCAGTATGAACAAGCTTCCCTCTCCACCTAGACTCTTTTCTCTGCCTACCTCCCACACGGACTCCCAAAGTGGATAGATGCAGTGGACACTGCACCATCCCTAGCAGGATTTCTCCAAGTAGTTCCCATCCTAATATGCCCCCATCCACACACATATTATGGCTGGGATTCTCTGATGTGATGCAACACATATGGTACCACCCCAACCTATAAGACACCTCAGAAAACTGACCCTCTTCTTCTGTCAAACTCAAGCTTTGTCTGCCTTTAATTCTACTCAAGAATTCCTGTCTTAAGGAATCTGGAGAATTGCTGGATTCTGTAGAGGGGCAGTGGTGGGGTGTCCTCCATCCATAGTATCTAGCTTCTGGGCCCCAAATCTGCTGTCATAAAGACTCACTTGAATTCTAATGTCTCCCACAATCTGATGTTGTGAGTCCATAATCCCTCTATGCAAAGGGGAAGAAGGAATAAATATCAAAATGCAAACCCAGAAATACCTGGAAAAGGGAGGGAGGAGATTTTTAATGGGACCCCTGCTTGTCAAAGTATAGGGATGATTACAGGAAATTATAGGCATAAATGATGTTTTCTTGGGGAATTTTATTTAGTTCATTACTTTAAATTTTTAGTGACTCAACTAATTAAAAGTGTGCATTGCAGAATTTCTGATCTTCAGTTTCCTCCTCTGTAGAATCAAGCTACCTCAAATTAAGAAAACTTCAGTTTCCTTATCTGTCCCTCAATATCATCCCTGGTAAAAGTATAAATCTGGTAAAGTTTAGCTCTGTTCATTCCACCCAGCCCCTCATTTGTTAGCTTCCACTCATCCCTCTCATACCTAGTTCAAAACCAAACTTACCTCATTTGAAATGATTAAATCTATAAAATGAATAAATAATACAATGCTTTAAGTAACTGATTTAAAATAGTTATTAGTGATTCTTGCATCCTTGCATTTTGCTAGTCTTAGAAGTGGAAAATTAGAATGAAACCTTCCTTTCTTCAAGGAGCTTATGGTCAAGTGGGGAAATTGAACAAAGTAATTAGGGAACCACATATTAATTACTATGATCAGTATAAGCAAAGGACAGTCTGAATGCAAAAGGGAGAGGCATCAAAGTCTAGAAATGGTCTCTATATGTAAGAAACTTTGAAGAAGATTTTGAAGAATGAATAGAAGGATGCAAAGGAAAAAAATAACAAGAATGGCAGTCAATTCCAGATGCAGGCAACAGTAGCATCAAAGACACAGATATGTACAACCTCATAAGGCCGACAAATATGGCTGCCCCTGCAGCTGGCAGGATTTTAGACAAGAGAAGTAAGTCAATACTTTCTGTGCTAACCAAAGAGGTTTGATTTGCATCCTGAAAGGTACTAGAAACCATCAAAGGCTTGTAAGGAGGGTATCAACTTAATCAGATTTGACAAGATGAGATGCTACCTGAAAAACTAAAGCAATGACTGACAAGGTTTTATACCTCCTGGGCATATGTGCACTTAACCAAGAGGGGGCACGATCCTTGACATAATCAAAGGTATAATTTTGTGGAACGTATTTTAGTATTAAATCTGCGGGATTACACTTATGAATCCTTGCACTTTTAACTAAGAAGGGAGGTGAAGAGAGTTTTCCTAATAAGACTTTAATACACCCAGCCATTTCTTCAATAACTTCATTGAGTTTCTAACTTCAAGGCTAATTCTCAGGAGATTAAGTTGCATTTCAGCTGCTGCAATAAGGAAGAGAGGTGCCAGAGGCCACCCTCAGGGGACAAGGGTTTCGTCAAGATGCTTTCTACATTGATACACTATAGAAAGAGAAAACAGAATAATATTAAATCTCCAGAAACACACACATTGCTCTGATCCTCTGGGCAACTTGGAAAGTTTTTGGTCTAAATTCATGCTTTACCACTGTTATTTTATTTAATGTTCCAGATTTCCAAGATTGCATTATCACTTCTTATAGGCTGCCTCTGATCTGTCTTGAAAACTCTCGCCAACATAATCTACAAACCTATGCACACGTTTGTATGTGGGACCATCCCGATCAGAATATCTCAGTGACTTCACAGTGGAATCTGTTGTGAACATCTGGCCTGGTATAGAAAGGCATCTACAACCTGACCTTATTTTATATTTGCAGTTCCTTGTCCCATTATTACTCTTAAATATTATGACAAATACCAATGTACCTTCAAAATAAGTCTTCACAAATGAGTTAGAAGGCAGAAAAGAGAGTCCATGACTGTAAAAGCTTTGTAAAATGCTATGAGTCTAACAAATCCCTCGTCGTTCTTGTCCTCCTCTGGCTGTTTTTTTTTGTTTTCCTTTGTTTTTCACAGTGAGTACCTTAAAATCATTTAAATAAGCCAAATCTGAGTGCTTAGCTTTGCCTAGAACCAAGGTACAGTATCTGAGTGTACATCAGAATTATTTAGGGAGTTTTAAAAACTAGTAATGCTTGAGAGGTACTCCCAGAATTCTTGGTCTTGGGTTGCAGCTTAGGCATCAGTGATTTTTAAAATCTCCCTGGGTGGTTCTGTTATAAAATGAAAGCTGGAACCTATTGTGGTAGAGAAGAAAGCGTGGGTGAAAGTGGGTAGCTGTGAAAACTATGCCCTACTCCAAAGACAGTCTTGGTTGGATTCAAATACAGGCAACGCACAAGAGAAAATGGCCAGTTACATCAGAATCCACAAAGCATTTCAGTTCAAAAATATTTATAGAGTACTTATTATGTGTCAGACACTTGGAGTATAGTTCTAAATAAGGCAGAGACTCTGTTCTTGAGGACATACAATTATCCAGAGAAAATATGTATTTAACTCTCCTGAGACATCTAAAATGAGTTGCCAGGATTACCTAAAATCAGGCACTCTTGAGGATGAGAAAAAAAGTGCTGTATTTCACATTAGTGAGTTATTCTTAATTTAAAATATAGCTTCAAAATTAATCAAGTATCTAGGAATAAATCTAATGAAAAGTGTGAAAGATATTTATAAAGAAATATGTGAAACATTGTCAAGTGTGAGTTCCATCTCTGTTATGGCAGATAAAGATCCCTGCCGAACGATTCTCCCACATACAAAAAATTTACACTTGGTATCAAAGATTAAAATAGTACCTTAAGGATCTAGAGAAAGAACACTTGCAGGCATACTCAGAGGTGATCTGAGTCTTGTAAGAATGGGCCAGTACAAGTTAAATTCCCTGACCTTCTGCTATTGGCCTGAGAAGATGTAGTTGCATATAGCATTGTTGCCAGATTTTCTCTAGGTTCTCGGCTAAGCTACGAAAAATGAATTTTAAGTGCAAGTCAGTTCAGTTAGGCCGGTAATTTATTAAGGAACTGAGAGAAGACAAATGGGAGAAAAGAACAGATTATGGTTCCCCAGGTAGTGAGAGGAAAATGGGCTAAAGAGGGGTAAAAAAAAGACTGATTTACAGACTACAAGTCCCCATTACAGATTACAAGTCCCCAGGTCTACATGTGTGCTAATCCAGGCAGGGAGAGAAAGGGCAAAACAGGGCAAGGACAGGGCAAGGGAAAAAAGGTAAGGGGGCCAATTTGGATTCCGAGCTGACTTTTTGAACCGTTAATTATTCCGCCCCTTTGCTAATGTCGGAGAAGGAATTCCAGTTGTTTGCTGTTTTGATTGGTTATCCCACCTGTCAATTCCCTCAGGAGGCCAATGGCAATTCCCCTTGAGAACATTTGGGGCTTTTCCTTGATTCTGGAGGAAGTCCCCTCAGAGTGGGGAATTCTTTTGAGGTTCTTCCAGCTGCCATCTTGTAAGGTTATTCCCACAGGGGGCGGTTCCTACCGCCACATGTTTAATGGCGGTGGTTTTTCTGCCAGATTGCAAATTTGTCTGTTACTCCCTAATCTGTACTTCCTTGGCATGGGGTAGATAGAAACGTGCTTTCTTTCTAGCCTAGGGAAGACAGAACCCAAGGAAGCAATAAGAGTGACAAAAGGTGATCCCCAGGTTCTCTGCCTAAGTGTCTTGCTGACCCTGAACTGCCCACGCATGGAATAATGTGCTGACAGCACAGCTGGAATGCAAAAGCAAAACAAAACCAAACTGAACGGAGATCGGAGCTGCCATTCACCTCAGATTAGGCAGAGTTTACAGGTGTAGGTTAACTGAGTTAATTGTCTGCTAAAACATAAACAAAGGCATTATTTGGAGAAATGTAACAGGATGCAGAGACTGCGCAACATAACATTCACAGATTGTAGAATGCAGTTCAATAATACTCAACCCAAGGAAACAGGAAAATGTTACCCATTCTCAAAAAGAAAACGGAGGCCCACCCTGAGAAGATCCAGATATTGGAATTATCAGACCTGAATTTTATAGCAATGAGGCGAAGAAAAATATGGATGACAAGAACGGAGATCTCAAAAGTGGAATAGAATAGAAGGTCAAGGTCTAGGTCTGGGTCTGGGTCTGGGGTCTAGAGCTAGATAAAATGGAAATCGTAGAATGGACAAATATTTTTTTTAAATAAAAATTTCTCAGAATGGTTTTTATAGCCAAATGGATATGGCAAGAATGAACAGTAAGAGAGCTGTCAGGAAATGAATAATTTTATGTTCTTGTATGTTTATGTCTTTCTGGGCAAATTTTACCAGGAATTGGGCCAATGGACAAGACTTCAAGACCTGGAAGTAAAGGATGATTTAAATGGTGAAAGCAGCCAAGTGGAGAGTTTTCTCTCAGGAGGTATGTGTTTGCATTTCAAAGGGAAGCAAACCTGGGCCTTGGAGATAGTCCAGGGGTTGTAAATGAAGGAGACTCATTTCATCACTTTCCTATCTACTACTAGGTATGTGTTTACATTTCAAAGGGTAAAGAACCAAGATTCTTCCCTTTCTATACCCAAGGAGAATTAGGA
>JAQZBX010036893.1:0-23990 GCA_029593785.1 Cabassous unicinctus
AAAAAAAAAAAAAAAAAGAAATGGGCAATTTTGGGTACGTTTGTATTTTGCTAAAATTGAAAGCTACAAAAAGTAGCAAGAATACATTCTGAGTGCTTCACTGGCCGATTCACCCCTTGCTTACGGTTCGCCCCATTTATTTTATCCTGTTCCCTCTCTTTTTCGGAACCATTTGAGAGTAAGTTGTAGACATAATATCCCTTTACCCCGAAGTGCTTCAGTTACATTTCCTAAAAAACTAGAAAGCTCTCTTTCAAATCCGCAGTAAAATGACCCAAATCCACATTGTGGTCTCATTCCATGCTCACCTTTTTCCAGTTTTCCCAACCAGGCCATTACAGCCGAGTTTCTTCTTTTTTCCTGCCCAGGATCACAGATTGCCTTCCATCGGCCTGTGTCTTTAGTCTTTCTATCTGGAACAGTCCTCAGCCTTCCTGCCTTTCATTACTTTGACACTTTTTGAAGCACACAGGCCAGTTATTTTGTAGAATGCTCCTCATTTAGGGTCTGTCTGATGTTTATTCATAATTAGATTCCGGTTACGCATTTTTGGCAGGAATACCCCAGAGGTGATACCTCCTTCTCAGCGCTTCACATCAGGAAACACGGAATTTCTCTTTGCCACACTATCGAGGATGCTAACTTTGATCACTATAAAAATTACTGTGGCTCCCTTTGCAATTAGTGAGGGGTTTGTGAGGGGTACCTTGGAATCATGTAAACACCCATTCCTGGCCAAACTTTCACCTGCTACTCTAGCATTCATTGATGCTTCTTGCCAGAATCCATTATTATTAGGACAGTTACAAAACGGTGACCTGTCATTTCTTTGACAGTATTAGCTGCGTTCTTCTGTAAAGAAAAGCTTTCCCTTTCCCCATTTATATTTATTTATATTGGTATGGGTTAATTGACTCTTACTTCATTCAATGGTTAAATTAGCTATTATTATTTTTATTTATTTTAATGCTCATAGTAAGGGGTCCATGGGAGCACCTTCAAGCGAGTTCTGGTGTCTTTTTTACTTGTGCCTGCCATTTTTGAGCACTTCTTTGACTTCTGGCACAGTGAGCTGCTCCAGCTTCTTCTTGAACTTACCCTGCACCAGCCCTACAACTGGCCTGTTCTCAGAGGGGCCTTGCTTCTTTCGATGGTCAACGGTATTTAGAGACCCAAAATCTGCTTCTAGACGTGCTCATTGCACCGGAGTGCCTCTGCTTCTAGGAGACCTCAGCAGGCAGAGCGAGGAGGTGTGTTTCTTTGTCCGTTTCTATTTCCGGATCTAACCACGTGCCTATTTATCTTCATTTAAATCCAGCCTAACCCCGCAGGTTTCATTCTAGCCTCTTCCCTTTCCATATTTCTAACTGTCTCCTCTGGTGGTGAGAAACCTGGATTCCATTTCATACGATGCATTTATTTGTCTGCTCACACTTCTTTTTGTCTTTAGCTTGTAGGTGCATAGTTTAAACATGGCATTTATAAGCTGCTTCTGATATTCATCCCTTGCTTTCCATGTGGTTATATATTAAGGTGATTTGCTTGTTTGTATCTGCTTTAAGGTCCCTTCCCTAGTGCTTATGGATTTTATTTTTCCTTGTTGAGTACATGTGTGGTGACTGGTCCCCAGGATGATCTCCGCTGCCCCGGGAGCTCCTGGCACGCTCACCCTCTGTCCACACGAGCCAGGGTTGGTCTGGTCGCCCGTGGTGCAGGAAAAGAAAGGGCTGGTCACTCCCCAGATTGGGTTTCCATGTTGAAAAAGACTACGGATTCTATGTTGGGTACCCGCTCCCTCTCCGATCACTCACTGGGGGAAAACCATGTGTGAGATCTATGGGAAGGCTCCTCACAGACCGTGGATACGCCAGCCCTTCAGAGATGGGCCAATGGCTTCACTGCAATCCCACGAGAGTCGTGGAACCGGAACTGCCCGGCCACGCCGCTCCTGCACCCTCACAAACTATGAGATGAGAACCTGCTGTTTGTTTCAGGCCTCTAAGTTTTGGGGCAACTTGTCACACAGCAGTAGATAACCAATACTATGTGAAACTTCATCACCCTTTCAAGTCAGAACTACATAAAATGCTGTTCCCAAGGAAATGCACTTCTCGTTCTCTGAGCTCTCCTCTGACCCCCGTCCCACCGTCTCCATCCAGGTAACCCTTTATAGAAACTGATCTCATTACCTTCTGCTTTATCCTTCCTGTGCTTCTTTTCACATAAATGAGCATGTGCATGCATATTTTATTTCCCCTTATTATTATTATTTTACATGAAGGTAACATGCTGTAAATAGTCTTTAGCACTTTGATTTTTCTCATTTAACAATAGGTGCTGGGTGTCCCCCATATCAGTTTGTAGCACTTGCTCTCATTCTCGAGCTCACTCACCGCTTTCCTACGCACCAGCATTTGGGTGGTTCTGCTATCCTGCAGTCATGAACAAAGGTGCAAAGAAGACCCTATGCATATGCCCTCTCATATCGTGGAAGACCATTTTCGTATAGCTGTCAGGGTGAATTCCTAAAGCAGGAGCGCTGGGTCAGCATGTGAGCGGACGTGCGCTGTCGATTTCCCGAGCACCCCCTTTCGTGTTCCCTTCCAGGCCTGTCTCAGGGTGCCTGCCCCACGCACTGCTGCTGTGCTAAGTTTTGCCAATCTGCCAGGCATCTCAGTGAGTTCAATTTGTATTTCTTATCAGGGATGAAGTTGAACATCTTTTCATTTCTTATCTTTTTTTGTGAGTTGTCTGTTTATGTACCCGATAATTTTACTTCATTTATAAATCTAATTTTCACTCTTTGTTGCTTTCCTGCCCTTTTTCAATGTGAACAGGCATTGTAAGCAGTAAAATCTCTGTCTCTGAACTTCGCTGGCTGGAGTTACTATTTTTTGCTCAGCATATGCGCTCGCACCCATCAAAGGCCAGAAAGTCTGCCAACAGGTGCTTCCCGCTGCGCCAGGCCGGGCCAGCATGCTTGGTCTTGGGGCGGTCGAGGCCCCCTGAAGGGCTGGAGCAGGAGGAGGGGAGGGACACAGAGGCTCCCACAGCAGCGGCTCCAGCCCTCCACTCACCATCCCTACCCTCCAGGGAAGAACCAGCAGCTCCCTCTGCTCCCAGGACCTGATGGTAAAGATAAGTGCTTCCAAGCTTGGTTGCACATTGGCGTCACCTGGGGAGATTTAAAAATATCTCGGGCTTCTTAGTTCCACCCCCAGAGGCTGTGATTAATTAGCCTGGGGTGTTGCCTGGGCATCTAGACTCTAGAATAGATTCTAGCGTGTTGAAAGCTCCCCAGGTGACGCTAATGTTCCCATCGTTAAAAACTCTGGCCTGGGGGGTCCGGGAAGGGAGTCTGATGGTGAAGATAAGTGCTTCCCAGGCAGTTTGCATCCGGGGATTGCCTCGGAGGCCGCTGCCCGCTCCCCGGAGCTCCAGGGCAGGGCAGGGCTGCCGGTTCCCAGGGTGGAGCTTGGGGATGGGCTGGAGGTGGCTGGAGCGAGGACCCGGGTCTCGTGGGAGGACAACGGCGTGTCCCGATGCACCTGGGGGCTGTGCCAGGCGGCAGGGCTGAAGGAAAGCACCTGGTCCAGCCCCTTCGCCCCCAGGCGGGCCAGGCGGCGTGGCTGCGGCGCTGCGGGTAAGGCAGGTAAGCTGGCGCGCTCGGGGGCTTGCCCTGGTGGCGGGGGCACAGGCCCAGCCTTGCAGAGGTCTGCACCCCTCGTCTTCCGCCCCAGCAGCGAGGGGCAGACGCGAACGCTTCTGCAGCCAGCCCTGCGTGCGGGGGCCTAGTTAAGGTGCCCTAAGCCTATTTTACCTGCTCCTGCTCGGGTGCCTGCTCAGGTGCCAGCCGTGACTGTTCATGGCTACTGACCAAAAAGTCCCGCGCTGTTTAGGCAGCAGGGGGTCGTTTACTGGCCCGGGGGCCTGGGCTGTGAGCGGTCGGCGGGCTCGCGGGTCGCTGGGGGTAATTCTGGAAGCCGACCCAAGGCTGCTGTGCACTCCAGAGACCCTGGGCCAGCTGCGGGGAGCTGGAGCCTTTGCCGTTTGTTCAAAGGGGCCGCGAAACCCAGCGCCCATGTTGAGTGGACTTTGCAGGAGCTCAGGGCCCGCCCACAGGCCCTTGGTCTCCGGGTCCTGCCCTGGAGAAGGCTCCAGAACCCCGGCCTCACGTCCTGGGGGCTGGAGGGCAGTGTGGGGGGGGGGCCTGGCCGAGCTCACCGCCCAGCCCTGAGCCAAGCGCCGTGGCCGAGGACGGTCGCCGGCCCGTCACCTGGACGCAGAGGGGGAGCAGGAGAGGGGTCCCCGGACCACCACCGTAGCCAAGGACCACAGACGGGGACTTCAAGCAGCAGGGATTTGTTCCCTCCCAGTGCTGGGGCCAGGGGTCTGAACTGGAGGCGCTGGGGGCGGCCTGGGCCCGGGCTGCTGGCTGCTGCCCCAGCCTCTGCGTGGCCCCCTCCTGGCCACCTCCCTGTGGCTGGCCTCGTCCACACTCCCCCTCCGTTAGGGCGCCAGTCACCGGCTCTGGGCCGTCGGCGGCCAGCACACCCCACCCTAACTGGGACCCCGATAGGGTCCGCAAAGACCCTATTTCCATGAAAGGTCGCCTCCACAGTACTGGGCGAGCACTCAGCCGCGCTTTGGGAGATGCCTTTGGAGAAAACGCGGCCATTTCAACTATGAAAAGAGACCAGGAGAGGCATATTCCACTGAGTGAATTGCCAAAAGGCCAAAAGCTTGATCTCTGCCCCAGCAGGGCTGGGTCTGAAAGCTGAGCTGACATTTAAAATATTCAGAGCAGCTGAGCAAGGCCGCAGCGCTTTCACAAGGCCGCGCTGCCTCTAAGGGGTTTCTCCTGAGATGCGCAGCGGCTCCGGGGTCTCTCGGCTCCTTCAGTCTGTCACTGCAGGCCCCGAGCTCTGAGCCTCTGCCAGGCTCATTGGGGTGATCTTGCTGAAGCCGAATCTCTAGGGTGGGAATGAAGGGAGAGCCCCCTCTGCGCCCCCTGGGGCGGGAATGGGGGGTGGGCCTCACAGCACAGCTCTTGCCGGGACCCTCTCTCCAACGTCCACCTTTTAGGCCACTTTAACTGGTGCCTCTTGTACAGGGTTGGGTGGGACCCCCCCCAAGCCTACGCCCATCCAGAACCTCCGAGGTGGACTTGTTTGGAAATGGTGTCTCCTGGGTGTGATTGAGACGCTTGAGGCGAGGTCCTCCTGGAGCAGGGTCCAGCACAAGTGTCCCTAGAAGAGAGGAAAAGGGGGAGGACGGGGAGGGGACGGCCGAGGCGGGGGCTGGACCCCGCTGCCGGGAGCGCCCAGAAGGATGCAGCCAGCCCTGGGAGAGCCTCCTGAGCCAGTTTGGCCGTTTGTGATGCAGGCGGGTCGCCATCTCGTCGCCCTTCTTGTCACCCTTCTTGTCACCATCCCACCGTCTATCTCTTGTTAAGTTTTTAAGTCATTTGTTGAGGTGAAATTCACATTACATAAAATGAACCATTTTAAAGTGAACAGCTCATTGGATCTAGTATCTTCACAAAGCTGTGAGCCACAAGCCCCATCTGGTTTCAAAACCTTCCCATCACCCCCAAATCCCAAACCCAGGGGCTGTCCCCCCTACTCTCCCCGCCCCCAGCCCCTGGCCCCCACTGATCTGCTGTCTCTACGGATTTGCCGACTCTGGGCATTTCATAAAATGGAATCCTGCAGCACTTGTTCTCTTGTGCGTGGCTTATTCAGCAACTGTCTCCGAGTTTCATCGGCACTGTCGGACGCCAGGGCTTTGGCACTTTTGTGGCTGGACCACGAGTTGGCCCACTCCCCTGTCGGCGGACCCTGGGCTGCCTCTGCTTTCTGGTGTTTGTGCATGATTCTGCTGTGAACACGGGTATCTGTGCGTCTGTTGTCCAGGTTTTTGGGGTGTATATCTAAGGGGAATTGGGGTCACATGGTAGTTCTCTGTTCAGCTTTTTGAGGAACTGCCAGAATGTTTTCCAGAGCAGCTGAAGCATGTTGCACTCCCACCAGTAATGACACTGTGGATCGTGTGGTTCTCCTATTTCACTCTAAGAACTCGTTTTTAAACCCATTTCCCTGGGAACCCCAAGTGTCCCCAGGCAGCTGGCAGTGCGTGTTTGTCTCTCTCCCACGCTTCACTCGGCATCTGTTCTGTGGACATCTCGAGGCTGCTCCGCCGTTTGGGCCCAGGATCCCCACGTGGGCAGCTGAAGAGCGTGGTTCTGTGCCGGAGCAGGGGCCGTGCTCCCCTCCGAGCAGCCTCACCCAGCACCTGTGCTTTGGGGGCCGCGGCGCCAACTAGAAGCAGAGACCAGAACCGCAGCCCCCGGCCGGGTGGCAGCTCTTCTCTCCCAACGGAAACAAGTGTGCTCCAAGATTTCCCAACCTGTTCTTCGCATCCTTCCCATGACATTTACAAAGCAGTTTCTTTTACAAAAAGAAATAAGGCTGTTTAATTTTTGCTCAATAAAATGCTGCCTGAAATCTCTTTGATATTTTCCTCTAAGGTCAGGAGGCTTACATTTATTCTTGGCAATTTCCTTTTAGGGCACAGACCTAACTTAAATTATAGAAGCAATTGCTTGTTTTGAAGGACAATATCTTATCTGTTCTCTCCCCTCTGCCACTCAGAAAACAGTTAAAACAACTCAAACCCTACCTAGTTTACTGAATCGATGAAAAGGGGTCTTCAGAAAATTAGATTCAATTTGGGTTTTCCTGGGCAAAGCATTGAGGCCTGTGTGTGTCTGACGGCATGACTTTCAAAATGTTTCTGGAGTGGGTTTCAGATGGCAGGACGGGAACACGCTCTGGCAGGTTTGCGTGTGGGGGCTGCTGGAGGGGCACAGAGGCCCTGCAGAGAGGCAGCCCCCTGCCCTGGCTCGTGTGCTGGGGAAGGGGTTTCCCAGCTGAATCCAGAGAAGACAACTGGTGTGTGTCGTGAGGTGCTTGCATTTAGCCAGGCGGTGGCGACGAGCAGAAAGCTGGATGGGGACGAAGTGGCACCGCTGTGTTTGAAGCTGTTCCGTTTAGGGGCCCAGACCCAGCTGGTGGCACACTGCTGAAGGATGCTCGAAGGGACGTGCCCTGGAGCTTCGTAAGAATGGAGCCGGCAGCGGGTGTCGGGAGGGAGGGCAGACTGAGGAGAAGCACCCCTGTGGGGCCCACCGAGGAAGCACCCCTTGATGTCTCCTCATAAGCTGCCGCCTCCATCCCCTGCAAGTCCCCACTGGACCTCCCTGACCAAGTAATGAAGTGAGACGAGGGTTTGCCCCACGCCTGCTCGGCGTGTCTTCATCTGTAGTTTCTCTGCCTTGAATCTGCTCCTCATTCCCCCGAGCACCCAGAGTCTTGGAAAGCCTTTTCTCTAAGCGCGGACATGCAGGCGAGCTTTGCCTCCAGGTTACCCTGGGCACGTGGGAGGACGCGAAGGGGTGGTGGCTTCTCTCGGGGTCATGTTCTTTGGTCCCATTATGGTGACTGTGGGATCGCTAAGCATAATGTTCCCAGGATTCTGTGTCCTCTTCCGGACAAGGGCAGGGAGGCTAAGGGGCTGAGAGGGGTGGCCGGCTGTTCCCAATATCCCGTGCCTGAGTGGGTTCCCAACTGGGAAACTCCTGGGCAAACCGGGACGTGGGGGGCACCCTAATGAAGGGTGTCCACTGGGGACCCCCACCATGGCCTGCAGTCTAGCCCGGTGGAAGAGACCACTAGCTGTTCACCAGAGATTTTTTTCTCCCATGGCAGAGAAGGCAGGTGGGAAGCCATATTTCCCAGCAGCCCTCGAGCCTCGGCGCATCACCTGACCAGTTCCCACCAATGGGGGGAGAGCGGCAGAGATGGGCACTGCGCCCTGGCCCTGGTGGTGGGGGGCAGCAGAACCGCTGCGAGCCCACCTGCCGGCTGGATGCCAGGTCCGTGAGGCCCGGGGACGGGGGGGCCCCCGAGTCCCCATGTGAAGGGAAGTTGTCACAGCCAGGACCCCTGCACTGATGGGTCACATGAGCAAGAAATGAGAATACGTCGTGTCACATCCCCACACGCCAGGTCCTCTTGGTCTAGAGGCTGGCTTCCCCTAACGCACCCATGCCGCTGAGTCTGTCCCCCTCTAGCCTCCTGACCCCAGCCTCTCCTCACCGCCTCCTTCCCTCCCTCTCCAGCTAACCTTGGAGGGCCCTGTGACTGGTGCTTTCAAAGTGCAGGCGCTCGGAGCACCAGAGGATCCATGCTGCTGCCTAGCCAGTATTAAATAAAGAATTAGGGGCCACGACGTTTAGCTCATGCCGCAGCAGAAATGACTGCATGCTGTTTCTTTTTCTAAAATTACAGTAATTTTAAATAGTTTTTACTTGATTAATAGAATGATGTATATTCATTGTAGAGACTTTAAAAGTGCAGAAAATAATTTAGAAAAAATTTAAATCACTCATAAATACATTACACTAAAATCACCAGGGATAACATTTCCTGTTTATAGCTTGAATCTTACCTTGCTAGGATATTTGGAAAATGTAGAATATAGGTTGATCATATTTTGGGTAGTTTATATTTTATTGGCATATCTTTATTTTATTTTTTACAATGAATCGTGTGTAATTTTAAAGATGAGATGGTTTTTTCACTTGCATTGTTATTCTTTAAGATAAATTTCTAAAAGTGGAATTTTGGGTCAAAAGTTACACATTTTTAGAGCATTTGATAAGTTGTGCCACGTCGCCTAGCAGAGAGTTTGCATCCATTTCCTCTCTGATCAGCAGCGTACAAAAAAGTGCTCTTGCCTTGACTGCCAAGAGGACAATTTGTTTCATTTCTTAGTTATTCATTATACAAGATAAAGATGTATAAAAATGAAGGGAACATGGGGAGTGGAGATAGCTCAAGTGGTTGAGCACCTGCTTCCCATGGACAAGGTCCCGGGTTCAATCCCTGCTACCTCCTTTATTAAAAAAAAAAAAAAAAATTCAGCGGGAATCAGTGCTGACATATATGCAATGGACTGTGTACACCCACATGTGTATAGTCTGCCTGTGATGCGGGGGGATGGTGGAATGGCTGGCCCTGGCGATGCCCCAGCTCCCCTCCGTCTCCTGGGGGTGGCTGCAGGGTTCTCACCAGACGCCAAGGTTCCCTGTGACCCCGACCCCAGGCTGGGAGCCCTGAACACGTCGTCATTTAACCTGGAGCCTGATTTCTCCTGTGCATGAATAGATGACCTGGAAGCTTCTTTCCAACTCTAGCTTCAACGCCTTTATGTTTCAAACAGGGATTCCCCTTTTGTGACAATTCTGTTTAAGTCTGAAAGCTTGAAACGCCCCATTACCTCCGTGATCTGTCATTCTGATTGCAGAAATGTGTGCGTGACCTTTGATTGGTGGCAGATAAGCATCTCCTAAAACGACACTCTGAGGATGAAATGGGAAGAGAAAGTCATTAAGACACTGGAAAAGCAGATGAATAGCTTCTGCTGTGCTGTGACTATGCCTCAGTGTGCAGATTTCAATGCTTGGGGGAAACATGAAGTATTGTTCACTGGTGGCTTATTTTCCTCCTCTGAAAACTGGGTAGTACAAACAAAGCTATTAAGTCATTCAGTAACTGAAAAGAGCCTTAATGAACCCATTTAGAGAGGCAAGGAAGGCCAAAACGTAAAGGGTCAGTTTCAGATTTCTATCGGTTAGGAATCTTTCGGTTAAAAGAAAATGCGTCTCATATTGGCTACACATTAGGAGGGAGTAAACATAGAGCTCACAGGACCTGAAAGCCCAGAGATGACGAGGATGTCAGGCATGGTCTCATCCAGGGGTGACTCAGTTTCTCTCCGCCTGTCTCCGCTCTCTCTGGGCTAAAGCTGGCTCCCCTGATAGCCACAAGATGGCTTCTGGCATCGCCCTCTGCTACTTGCTTGCTTCTTTAATTCTGGTAGGAGAAAGATGACTTTTCCCAGTCCTGATTCCCTTTGGGTGGTTTAGGCCACCTGGGCTAGAGGGATGGAATATGCTGATTGGCTGAGCCCGTGCCACGTTAGGTGCTGAAGAAGCCGTGGACTCGATGGGTGTGTGGTTGACTTTACCAACATACGTGTCCACGACTTCCCAGCCTGATTCAGTCCCTTGTCTGGAGCATGGAAATTGGTTTTACCGCAGTGGTGTGTGCTGGGAGACTGGCTCTCGGCAACAAGCAGCCCTGGTTGTAGTCTTTGCCCATTTCCAGGGTGTAAATGCTCTGACGGCTACTGATTTCATAGCTGCCGGTCGTTTAACTGACTTACAGTATCCCTCACCACGTAGCACTGGGGACAGGAAGGAGCCAGCTCTGGCTCGCCCTGCAGAGCATCCTCTCTGCAGTTGCAACTGGTTGATTTGCCTGGGTTGGGTTGGGTCCCAGTGGGCTGCAGCTGTCAGCAGCCAACATTTGAATGAGCCAAAACTGAGAGGTGCTTTTCCCAGGTGTCTCTGAGAACCCGTCTCCTCCTAGAGCAGGGACTCTTAAATCATTTCTGTTCCACAGACCCCTTACTAAGCCCACCCTATACTGTGTGTCATTTAATAATACATCCCACCTGCACCAGCACGGCCCCACAAGAATCATGGCTTTTTGGATTTCAATTCACGCTCGCGGACCCCTGGTTAAGAGCCCCTGTCCTGGGTGATCCTTACAGGGTGCCCTGAGCTAACCTGACGGCTGTGGCTGCGCACACGGATGCTCAGGAGCTGGCCTGCGGTTTTTCTGTGTGAGGAGGGTGGTTGGGATTTAAAATCTCCTCCTCAATCCCTGTGTGTTTTACTCAGGGGCTTAGTTTTACACGTGGGTGTGGCGTCTTTCACAAATCAGCTTGCACTGGATGTTAAGGCATCTTGAAATGGCGATGCTTTTAATCTCCCCTCCCGTTGGGATAGATTCTTCTCGATGGTTTGTTTTAGGCTGAGTAATGAATAAGGCCGCTGCTGCGCTCTCGATCCATGTGCGATGGCACTTTAAATGCAGCTTGCGTCTCAAGGCTTCACTGCGCTCAGCCAGGGCTACGTGTCTGCCCACAGAGATGAGGAGCCGAGAGGGCCCTGAAACTCGTTTATCTGAGACCACGGTGGAGGCATTGGTGTTTCCTCACACCGCTTTCTCAGGCTCCAGTGGTGTAGCAAGTGATTTTGGAGCAGGTTCGAGGGCCTCGTTGTTTAGTTCACTTCCCCTCTTCCTGTCCTGGAGGAGGCTACAGACCCGCTGAACCCACAGCCTCACCTTCTGGTAGGGAGGGTGGAGTCTTCAGCGAGGAGAGCACTGTGTTGGGAGAATGCCTCAGGGCCTTTGCACCTGCCACCCCCCTGCCTGAGGCTCCATCTCACTCTGGCCTTAGCTGATAGCACCTCCCTGAGAGGCCCGCCTGGACCATGTGGTCTAAAATAAATAAATGGTTGTTGGGGTTAGTTGTTAAAATAATAGAAGTTCTCGTTCCTATTTGGACACCTGGTTTCTTTCTTTTTTTAAAAAAAAAAAATGACTTTATTTCAAATTAACAAAAAATGAGCAGAAAAAGGCAACTCAACAGGTTGTGGAAGTGTTACTCCTATAAAGTTCTGTCGAGGCACTTTTATCTCCTCTAATTCCAACTAACTCAGTTGTTCCTCTACTGTTCAGAAAGAGACAGATCAACACAGATTAATAAGGAGAACTTGACCGTGTAATTTAAAGAAAAAAAGAGGAAAACATGCTTAATCATATTCATATTTCACAAAACCAAACCCATATTCTTTTTTTACCTTTAGAATTAATATAGTACCAACTTTGCTTTTGCTACAAAAGACATTACAATGTTGTTGTTAACCATAGTCTATAAATTCCATTAGTTATAGTTTTCCTATGTATCATCGCATTCTTAAAATGCTGTAGTGGAAGAGCATTCCTGTATTTATATTATTAGCCACAGTCCTCATCTACTTCCAAAATCATTGTTACATATTCCCAATATTATCCTCCAGCTGTCCTCCAACTAACATTAATCTTCCTCGATTACTTGTTTCAGCCACAATCACATCCATAAAGCAATAGAATCTGTTACATTCATTGTGATGTGCTACCATCAACTCCATTACCACATGTTTATATTTGACCTTATTAAACATTTTACATACATCCAGCATCTTCTCCCCCTTCTCATCCCACATTCCATCTCCCACCAACATACACTTCATAGTCCAACCCCATAAGTCTACTCATCGTATTTAGTTCATATCAGTGAGATCATACTGTATTTGTCCTTTTGTATCTGGCTTATTTTGGTCAACATCAAGGTTCCTCCGTGTTGTCATGTGCTTCCCCAATTGATTTCTCCGTACAGCTGAGTAGTATTCCGTCCTATGACTAGACCACATCCTGTTTATCCAGTCATCGGTTGACAGACACTTAGGTTGTTTCCATCTTTTGGCAATTGTGAATAATGCCGCTATGAACATCGGTGTGCAGATAGCTGCTCACGTCCTTGCTTTCAGTTCTTCTGAATATATTCCTAGTAGCAGGGTTGCCAGATCTTCTGATAGTTCTATATTTAGTTTCCTGAGGAACAAATTGTCCTCCACAGAAGCTGCACCATTTTATACTCCCACCAAAAGTGAAGGAGTGTTCATATTTCTCCACATCCTCTCCAGCGTTTGTAGTTTTCTGTTTTTTTTGTCTGTTGGTTTTGTTTTTTAATAATGGCCATTCTGTATGGTGTGAGATGATATCTCATTGTTCTTTTGATTTGCATTTCCCTAATAGCTAGTGATGTTAAACATCTTTTCATGTGTCTTTTGGACATTTGTGTTTCCACTTCGAAAAAATGTTTGTACAATTCTTTTGTCCATTTAAAAAATTGGGTTGCTTGTCATTAAGTTGTGTGATCTCTTTATATAACATAGAGCTCAATCCCTTATCAGATGTATGGTTTCCAAAGATTTTTTTCCCCCATTGAGTTGATTGTCTTTTCACCTTCTTAACAAAATCGTTTGAAATACAAATTAATTTTGAGGCAGTCCCATTTATCTATTTCTTCTTTTGTTGCTCATGCTTTGGGAGTAAGGTCCAAGAAACTACCACCACCCACAAGATCTTGGAGATGTTTCCCTATGTTTTCTTCAAGGATTTTTATGATTCTAGTTTTGCTTATGTCCTTGGTTCATTTTATTGTGTTTCTATTTTGTTGTTTTGGTTCTTTGATCCATTTTGAATTAATTTCTGTATAAGGTGTGAAGCAGGGGTCTTCTTTCTGTCTTTTAGATGTGGCTATCCGGTTCTCCCAGCACCATTTGTTGAATAGGCTGTTCAACCCAGCTGAGTGGGTTTGACAGCCTTGTCAAAAATCACTTGACCATAGACGTGAGGGTCTGTTTCTGATGTTTCAAGTCCATTGGTCAATCTGTCAATCTTTATGGCCATACCACACTGTTTTTAACCACTGTAGCTAGATAGTATGCCTTAAAGTCTGGAAGTAAGTCCTCCAATTCATCTTTTTAAAGATATTTTTGGCTATTCGGGAACCCTCTTACCCTTTCAGATAAATTTGATAATTTTTTCCATTTCTGTAAAAAAGGCTGTTGGAATTTTTATTGGGATTGTGTTGACTCTGTAAATCAGTTTAGGTAGAATTGACATCATAACAATATGTAGTCATCCAATCAATAGACATGGAAGTCCTTTCGTTTATTTAGGTCTTCTTCGAGCAACGCTGTGTAGTTTTCTGAATACAGGTCCGTTATGTCCTTTTATTCCTAAATATTTGCTCTTTTAGTAGCTATTGTAAATGGAAATTTTTTCTGACTTCCTCCTCAGATTGCTCATTAGTTGTGTATAGAAATGCTGCTGATTTGTGCCTGTTAATCTTGTATCCTGCCCCTTTGCTGAACTTGTCTGTTAGTTTTAGGAGCTTTGCTGTGGAGTTTTCAGGATTTTCTAGGTACAGGATCATATTATCAGCGAATAGCAAAAGTTTTCTTCTTCCTTTCTTATTTGGGTGCCTTTTATTTCTTTTCTTGCTAATTGCTCTAGCTAGAACTTCCAGCACAATGTCGAATAACAGTGGCGGCAGTGGGCATCCTTGTCTTGTTCCTGATCTCAGCGGGAGAGCTTTCAGTTTTTCACCATTGAGTACAGCATTAGCTGTGGGTTTTCGTATATGCACTTTACCACATTGAGAAAGCGTCCTTCTATTCCTAACTTTTGGCGTGTTTTTATCAAGAAAGGATGTTGTATTTTGTCAGATGCCTTTTCAGCATAGATTGAAATGATGCGATTTTTCTTCAATTTATTATAGTGGTCTATCACACTGATTGACTTTCTTATGTTGAACCACCCTTTCATACCTGGTCCACTTGATTGTGATGTATAATTTTTTGCTTTTGATTTGGTTAACAGGTATTTTGTTGAGGATTTTTGCATCTATATTCATTAGAGAAATTGCTCTGGGGACACCTGGCTTCTGACACTAAAAATCCTAGAGCCTTCCTTGGAGTAGGAGGCCCTCCCTGAAGTCTGGGGAAACCCTTGGGACGTCCTGGGGAGGAACCATCTGCTCTTTTCCAGCCAGAGCCTTTCTGTGCCCTCACTCCCCCCAGCCCCCTGCCCCCCTGGCACACATGCAAAGACGTTTCAGCGCTCGGGGCGGGAGGCCGTGGGGTGCAGGGGTAGAGGCTGGCTTCCGCATCGGGATCAAGCGTGTGACTGCAGGGGAGGCGTTCGGCTGCGTGGCCTCAGTGTTTGCATCTGTGCAATGGGGACCGAGGCTTCCTCGGTGGCTGGGGGGGTAGGGCAAAGGTGCGTGTGGACGCTCAACCTTAAGGCTGTCAGGGCGGCCGCTGGTGGAGAAGGGCTGCAGGCTGGTGCGGGTTGAGGCCCCGCCCCGCCCCGCCCGGTCCCCCTTGCTGTGCTGCCCGCCCGGCTCCCCCCTGCCCTTGGTCAGGCAGCTGTGCAGGCAGGCGAGACCCTCCGGGTTGCATGGCCCCTTTTCCAGGGTTCCCCCGTGTGTCCACGCTCTTTAGTCCCTGCCACCCCAGGGCCAGGGCCTTCCTGCTGCGTTTTCACGTCCTGTGAAAACCGCTAATGATGCGGGGAAAGGAAGACTGGCTGCAGGAAAGCCCAGAAACGAGCTGTGATGACATCAGGCTTCGGGACAGATGGAATTCTCCTCCGGCCACTTGGAGGCCTGGCCCTCGAGATAAGGGCCGGGTGGTGTAGTCCGGAGAATTATTTGGCTTCATCACTTTGAAGGGGTCAACATCAGAATAAAACAGGAATATTTGACACGTCTGTAATCTTGGTATCACGGTGGCACGTCTTCAAGTGGCTCAGAGGAAGCCATTGCGTCAGAATCACAGGGACGCCTTCCGACTAGATGACGGGGAGCGAGGCTGAGTGTAGCTTTCTGTGTTCACAGACCAGGCGGGCACCTTCCCTGACTTCCCTCGGCCGTAGCCGTCAGGGTTCTCTCACATCTGAGCTTCAGAATCGCCTTCCCCCACGGCCTGTGTCAATCCTCTAACTTATGTGGCCTGGTGAAGCTGAGCAGCCACGTTCAGCCCCTGGGGCCAGGCTGCCCGGTTCAAGTCCTGCCTCCGCCTACGGGCTGTGTAGCCCCAGGTGACTGGCCCTCCGTGCCTCAGTTTCTTCACTTGTGAAGCAGAGAAAATACCAGTGCCCCCCACATAGGGTCTGCTGAGGATTCAACGAGACACTATGTAGGATGCTCAGGACGGTGCTTGATGTCTACCAGCACTTCCGTGCTAGCTGCCGCTGGGGATAGTAACACTCAACCTCAAATTTAGGCAGAGAAGCAAAGTCCTGGCATAATTTTATTTTGGAAAATAGCACCAGCCACCAAACTTCGGTTTGAAAATAAAGAAGACGGGTCTAGGCTTAAGGGTAATTGGGCTGAAGAGAAGCCGCCTCTGCGATGCAAGCTTCCAAACATAATCGTTCCAGGGCTTTTGTGAGAGCAAAATTAATTTTCGTGTAAGATGATTAAGCCGATGAAACTGCTCCTGAGCGTTAAACGTGTTTAATTAAACGCATGGTGCTGCTCTGGAAGGTGAGCACAGGTACACGTTGTCCCCAGAGGGGTCCGCTTGCTTTGTTCTCAGAATGCTTTGAGATGGCGGGGGGATCCCATGGCGTTGGGGTGAAGTGTGAGTGTGTGGCGCGTGCGCGTGTGGCGCGTGCGCGTGTGGCGCGTGCGCGTGTGGCGCGTGCGCGTGTGGCGCGTGCGCGTGTGGCGCGTGCGCGTGGCGCGTGTGAGGAGTGACTTGGGCAGCGGCTGGAAACCTGGCGTGCTTGAACGTAGAGTTAATAATTCAAACCCACCAGGAAGCCATTGAGGCGCTCACGCTGCCGGGCTCCGGACGAGAAGAGCCATAGGGTCTGTAAGTCTCTCTCGAGTTATCTCACGTACCTGCGTGTCAGGAGTCGGTAGCAGCGTGGTTCCTTTTCCTGGGGGAGGTTTTTTATCCCTGCTTTCAGTTTTCACTGGGTCACGTTCTGCCTGTCGCTTATGGCCAAACCCAGCACAAGCTGGCAAGCCTTTCACCCCGCGCCGCCTGGGTGCTGGGGACGCAGCTAGAATGCAAGAGCGCCACGTCTGCCCCTGGAGTGAGCCTTCCTGGGCATATTCAGATGCAGCCAGCGGGACGATGGGGAAGAAGCCGCGGCCCAGGATGGGTGCAGATGCCTCACTGTGTTCCAAAGAACAGCAGTTAAGGGGGGCAGAGCCCCACCCACGGACCTTCCAGGACAGGGCCGCTGTGATGCGCATCTGCCTGGGGAGACCTTGGAGAAATTAGGAGGGCGAGACATTAGGGGTTTCTATACTTTTGGACACTGACTGAGTGGCTCACACGTTACTTGCCAAACGTCTGGATGTAGCAAAGGGGTGTTGGTCAAGTAACCACGCCGAGGAAGTTAGGCTGGGTGCAGGGGTCAGTATACCCCATGGTCATTCCTGAGAAACCCGGTTTTCTCAGCTATCCAATGTCAAAACGTGGGCCAAGGCCACCAAATGACGTACTTCTTAATACCGAAAGCAAGGAGAGCTGGCGGGTGAGAGGGTGCCTGCCATTTGGTTGGCTGCCTTCTCTCCCTCCTGAGTTGCTATGCTAAGAGATCCAAGCCCCGGTCTGGAGTTTGCTTAGTACACAGCAAATAGGAAAATGATGCGCATGTTCCTAAAAGGATGTTTGCGCTGAGCTCTTGGAGCCGTGTGGAGCGCGTGGTTGTTAGCTCATGCCATCTGGCCAACGGTCGGGTGGGTTAGGGGTATCACGGGTGAGTAATTTGAGGCTCGGGGCGGTCTAGTGACGTGTGCAAGGCCACTCGGCTGGTGGTAGCAGAGCTGGGAAGCTGACACCTGCACATAACCTTCTGGTGAATGAGGCAGCACAACTGCTGTTCCCAAATCGAGTCAGGTTTAGGAAGGGCTACAAGTGTGCTTATGGAACTGCAGCATGGCGTTTGGGAGCTATGGAAAGGAGGCGGCGTGAACACGGATGGAAGGAGGCCTCCTTCTCTGGGAGGTGGTGGTTAGGGAGGGAAAGGCTTCCTGGGGGACGTGGCCTCTAACCCGAGATGAAAGATGGGCAGAGCTAGTGGTGTTGGCGCAGGGGGTATAGACCGGTCCAGCTGAGGGCACGGGTGAGTGACGTTCTAACCGGGAAAGGCACAGACCTCTATTTGGGAGCTTGGGAAGTTCACAGCCAGAGCACGGAGCATGTGGGCACAGCAGGAGAGGAGCCGGAGGTCAGGAAGGGCTCTGTGACCCTCCTTCAGCTCAGACCCCCTCCTGGGACCTGGGGCTTCAACAGAGGCGTGCTTTTGGAAAGCCCCTCCTGGCCACCATGTGGAGAGCACGGCAAGTGGCAAGGGTGGCTCAGGGAGCCGGTTAGGAGACCATGAGGAAGTGCAGCGAGGGGCCATGGGAGCAGGAACTGGGGGTAGAGGGGAAGGAGGAGGGCGGGTGGCCTGGGAGGAAGTGAGGAGAGTGGCTGGTGATCAGACATTGAGGAGGATGCCGAGATGTCCAGCCTGAGCACAGGACGGAGGAGACTGGGGAGAAGCACTGGGTTCGTTTTGGGACGTGTTGAGGTGGAGGTGACGGTTGAACATCCAAGTGGAGGTGCCTTCCTGGCAGTGGCTGGCATGGGTGTGAGCCAGAGGGCTCGTTGGGAAAGAAGCGGGGTGAGAGCCGTAGGGAGGGAGAGCTGGTCAACGAGAAGAGGTCCAAGGGGAGGACTGAGCACGATGCCACCATTTCAGGGGCAGAGAGAAACGTCGCCCTGAGGAATGGCCAGGGTACAGCAAGGAGAGGTGGAGAGCGAGGGCTCCTGTCGGCAGAGGAAAGAGCCTTTCCACTGGGTCGTGGCATCAGAGGCTTCAAAGAGGTCAAGTGATAAGACGGAGGGTAAAGGTCATTGGACTTAGTAGCATCAGTGCTTTTCGGGATGGAAGGTCAGGGTGTTGCCAGGCTGGTACAACTGAAGAGCAGTAGGGAAAAGAGCTTAGAACAGTTGGCAGGGGCAGGTGTGGGGGCAGAGCTCAAGCTAGATGGGTAAGCAGGTGGCTAGAGGAGGGGTGAGTGGGTAATAGTCAGGGGTCATGTGGCTGGAACAGAGAAGGCGGCTAAAACGCAGGTTTTAAACTCTTGAAAAAAATCTACCAAGAAACAGAGGCAGCAGCAGGACCCAAAATTAAGAGCAGAGAACCTCCACGCTCAGGACCTCTGGAACCAGACATGGCTTGACTCGATTACCGAGGCTGCTGGCGGCTGCAGACCTCTGCTCAGTCTGCGTGCTCTGCATGATGCGGCTTTTGATTAATTTCATTAAGTCTGGGTGCTGGAGACCTAGCTGTTAGTGAACACTGGAAGCGATTTGTCTACAAATAGAAAGAGCTCTCGTTCAAGCAGAGGCGGGCGTCTCTTCTGCTTGAGGCTGTGATTTGGAGGCTGCTGGACCCGCTGGTCCAGATCTAAAGGAAGACCAGGTGGTGGTGCTTAGGAATGCAGAGGAGGGGGCTTCGCTGGCACTTTGGCCAAGACGTCTAAGCTCTGAGGCTGTCTGTCCATCGGGGTCTCAGTGAGGCCCTACTGAGACAGGGCGCACGATGCCTTACAGCACGTTCACCTCCTGGAGCAGGTGGGCTCCCCCTCCTGACTTCACCGCCTCTTACGTAGGTTCCCGAGCAATCCCGTTGGCGCCCCCAAATGCACACACCTCTTTCAAGAGAACGGGCATTTCCTGAGCCCTCCATCCCTCTCCCAGGAGCACGGAGCACAGCTAATTCCGCCTGCCCCGCAGCTCAAGGGGGATTTTATTGTGGGTGGTGAGACCCAGAGGGAACTCGAAGGCCGAGTCCCGCGACAATACCTTGTTGTCACAACAGAAGCTTTACCAGCGGCCGCGAAAGCCCTGTCCTTTTCATCTGTGACTCATTAGGGCGGATCCGCCATGTGCTCGACAGCTCCCATTTGGAGATTGAATTACCATCCTATTCAGCTGACACAGAGCAGTTCCTGGCCGGCTCGGCAGTCCATGAATAAGTAAACAGTCTCCCCGCTTGGTGCCCAGCACAGGCCACGGAGGCTGGGAGACGCCGGCGGCCGCGGGGGACAGGAAGCTTGTGAGTACCCCCCCATGGGGCTAGTGAGGGGCGAGCGAGGCACAGGGAGAAGGGCCTGCCAGCCTGCGCCGGCTCGAGGAGGAGGGGCTGCCCTTCTGGGCGGGGAAGCAGGAAGGGCTATTTTCCAGCCTCGGGGTTCCGATGCGGCTCCAAAGCCTCTGGCTTCCGTGGCTCTGGCTCCCCCGGAGCACTGAGTCCAAGCCTGCCAGGCAGCACGGGCGAGGAGGGCAGGCGGGTTCAGCCCCCAGGCCCCGCCTGCCGCTGCGTTCCCGTTCCGCTTTGCTCCCTCAGGAACGCCCTGTGCCATTGGAAATGCAGTTTCCTTTCATTTATTTAAGCATCACATAATTGGCATTAAAACCAGCATATCTCCGAAGTTCTGTCTCAAGTGGAAATTTTCATCCTGCTTTGTATTAGACTTTTGGGCAGCATTTCCCAATTCTTGAAGCCCAGCTAGTGAGACCAGGTGGGACACCCTGAAGGTTTTAGGTAGTGAATGTGATTGTAGAATTTTTGTTTTAAGTCCGGCACTGGTTGAAATAATGTGTCAAAATGTCACACTGGCCTTAAGACCTGTTGGTTCTCTTTGAAATTCCTTTTATGTCGTGAGACTCTTGCAGTGAGTAGACAGATAACGTGAACTGAGTACCTGCTAAGGAGCAAGAACCTGATCTGCCCTTGTGGCAGAGACTCTTTTTTAAAGCAGCTTTATTGCTGCTGCTTCATGTACCGTACAATCCCTCTATCCTTCCCCAGCCCTACATAACCACTAATCTAATTCCATCTTCATAAAAGGATTATATTTACATTTTATGTAAATGGATTCATACAATATGTAGTACCTTGTGTCTGGGTTCTTTTAGCATAATTTCTTTGTCTAATTTACATTTTGTAATATTAACCTACATTTGTTCAGTTTCAAAGAAAAAGGCTCATAGATGCACCATTACCCGTATTCATATTTCCCATGAGGCTTTACTGTGCTGTAAAGTCCTGCGGTACGTTTTTAGCTTTCCTTTTAGTAATAGCATGACCTCAGACTTTCCCCTTCGACCACCGGTGGCAGATGAATTTAATGAAGATGTTTACGGGGCAGAGCTGGTGGGCAGTGTTCGTGACTTGGCGTCCGATGGCTAGCAGGAAAATGTACATCAATAAATCGTTTTTGGTTCCCTATCTGCCTAAGAGCGCTCTGTTAATTAGCACTTTGCTTGAAGTGTGTTTGAGCTCCACGTTCAAGTTCACTTTGTGAACATCAGGTTTGGCTATGGAAGCCCTCCAGAGGCCTCGTCTTGCTGGACCCCTTTTGTATTAAAACTGTGCTTAGCGGGTGACCGTGGAGGGTAGTAGTCGTGCTGTACAATCGTGAGCACGCGCTCGTCAGCCTGGCGATACGGAGGTAGACTGGAGCCATTTGCCCTTTTTGATTAGACGGAGCCCGAGCCCAGGCTGGGGGCAGAGAGAAAAGGCTGAAGGAGGTTGAAGAAGCAGCCTGGAGCCTGACAGGAGGGAGAGGGAGCTGGATTTACTTTCCATAGGAGCTCCAAAATTCCCTAGACACCGAGACACTGGGAATTATTGTCCCACCTGAAGTGTTTTCCCTCTTGTAGAATTAGGGAATAGGTGCGTGCCTTAGGAGTCACCACGGCTTCCTGGAACCTCCCTTTATGTCACCCTTCACGTTTCCCGAGGGAATGCGAGGGGCAAGATGGGCTGTGGGCTCGTGGGGGTCGGGGGCTCTCCCTGGGGTCTCTGCTTGGAGCCCCTCCCCAGCCAGCCCGCCGGGCGCTGTCGACAGGCCTCCTCAGTCTCCCCAGAGGGGGCGTACGGGCCAGTGGTGTTGCATCAGGTGCTTTGGGTGGCATGTAGATAAAAACCAATGTTGCTATTTGCTTCCTCATTGAAGAGACCTAAGCTATTCATGCAGGAATCCCTTTGACGTGAGATTCGTGCGTGAAGACTGCAGGCAGCTCCTAACCTAGAGGTAAGCGCACCATAGTTTGTGCTCCAACAGTATTTTTAAGCTGAAAGTTTATGCACATAATTAAAAAATCAGTAGTGCGTCAAGCTGTACAGTAGAAATGGCGCGCTCGCCTTGCCCAGCCTCTCACCCAGAAGCAGCTACTTTGAGCAATCCCGGTGGATTCCTCTTGAATTACCTCAGTAACTATAAATCACATGCCTACACTGCTTTTTCAAACTTACTGGTTTTCATAAGTCAATAATGGCACGTCCGTTACGGTAGAAAAGTGGCTCTCATTGGAGGCGCGTTTTGCCCACGGGTCGCTGGGCGGTGTCTGCAGACGTTTTTGGTTGTCATAACTGGGAGTGCTGCTGGCATCTACTGGGTCGAGGCCAGGGATGATGCCAACCCTCTTACAGTGCACGGGGCAGCCCTCACAACAAAGAATTATCTGGTCCAAAATGTCAGCAGTGCCCAGGCTGAGCCCCTGTGGTAGAAGAAGATCTAACCCCCTTACGCCCCCTCTGCCAACCTCCGCATATGGGCATCTTACTGTTTTGTTTTTTTTTGTTGTTGTTTTTTAAATAATTTTTTTATTTTTTAAAAGATACTTAGATTACATAAATATTACACAGAAAATATAGGGATTCTCATATGCCCCACTCCCCACCCCTCCCACATAAACACCCTTCATTAGCGTGGCACATTCACTGCAATTGATAAACACGTCCTGGGGCTTTGCCACTGAGCATGGACCATATTCACATTGTAGACCACTCTCTCTCCACACAGTTCTGCAGGTTATGTGATGATCTAAAATAGCCTATATCTGTTGTTGCAGTGTCACTCAGGACAATTCCCAAGTCCCGAAAAAGCCCCTGTATTGCACCTGCTTTTCCCTCCCCCTGTCTCCAGGGCCTCCAGTGGCCCCTGGCTCCACATGAATGCTGTAATTTCTTCCAGTGCTAGAATCACAGCGAGTCTATAGCAGAATACCAGTGAGTCCACTCCAGTCCGCAGTGCAGTCCCCAGTCCTGAGGATTCTGGGATGGCGATGCCCACCCCACCTCTGAGTGAGAGGGGACCTTGCTCTTTTAGTTACGTCAGTTGTTTGTGCTTATACCATTGTTATGTGTATCGTAATTGCTGAAGCAGCTAATGACTGTGGTTGCTTTTTTCCCTTGAGCAGCTTTAGTTTTCCTGGAGTTATGAATTGCCTCGTTTTCAGTTGTTCTCTTTAAAAGTCACAGATTGAAAATTCTTTCCCGTTTTTCAATCCTATCAAAAGCTTCTATTGAGTCACCCTGTCCCTTAGATACTTTGCTTCTAAAAGGCTTTGTCGTCTTGCTCCGAGCTGACTGCCTTCCAGGACTGCAACCCAGCTGTCGCCCTGGAATTTTTCTCTGTCACTCTTTGGGCAGGATCGCCCACTGCTTAGCATCCGCGGCTTTCTCTTTTGGGTTTGCGCACTTGTTTTGCTGCAGCACGTTCTCGGTCACTTGTTAAGAATGAGTACTTTGGAGGCACGTAGTGTGGGTCTGTACTAGCAGGGAGCCTCTCTGCCCTCACTTGACAGACGGCTTGTTTGGGTAAAGAACCTTAGGGCGTGCTACTATTTAAATAGGATTTTAAAGGTGTTCTGCTGGCGGTCAGGGCTGCTGCCGAGAAGTCTGGGGCCCTGGCCTGGCCTAGCTTCCTTTAAAAAGCCCCTGGCTTATTCCTGGAAGTATCTGGGATCGGCCATATCGTTCACTTCCTGACATCTCATCATCTTTGGTGTGAGTCTATCTTCATACGTTTTGTGGAGTATTCCTAAAATCGTTTAGAACATTTTCTTATGTTTCACTGACACTTTCCTTCTCTTCATGTGTTAGTCAGTGTTCTCTTGGGAGACAATCGACAGGAGATATGTCAATAGTATGAGACTTCGTAAAACTCTCACGTGACCGTGGGGATGCACCAGCTCAGGTTCCGCAGGCAGGCTGCAAGCCAGGGGCTCCGAGGAAGGTCCGTGATGAGTTCCCAGGAGACGGTGGCTGCCCGAAGTCGAGATGGAATTTCCCTGTGAGTGCTGAAATCACTTCCCCTTTTAAGGCATTCAACTAAATGGACAAGCCGTCACTCGCTGCTGACGGCAATCTCCCTGGTTGGTGCAGGTGTGATCAGCACCCATGCAATCAGCTCCCTGCTGACGAATATCCATAGATGTCCTTCTTGCAGTTAGCCCAGCGCTTGCTGGACCAAGCAACTGGGCACACTTACCTGGCCGAGCTGACACAGCAGCCTCACCATCACACTGCCTTTTTCTCTTTCCGGAAATCTTAGTAAAATTTGTACCTCCTGGGTTGATCTTATAAGTCTTTTTTTTTTTTTTT
>JAQZBX010036894.1:0-24035 GCA_029593785.1 Cabassous unicinctus
GCTGGTCATGCCCTCCCTCCCTCTGCCTCTTCAGCAAACAGCCCAGGGCAGTAAGGAGGGTGTTTGAGAAGGCAAATTATCTTTAGCTCCCTGCTGGCTCTCAGGGCAAACAATGTCACAGCCCCACCCAACCTGGAAGTGTGTCGCCCCTCCAATGAAGCAGACCAAGTTCCCCAGCCAAACTCTGGATTTGCTGTAGGCTGTGTCCCTCCCTCTCTCTTTTCTTGGGGAAGAGGACCCTTGCAACCCCCTCAGTCCATGGCCATTGCAGTCCACAGCTGCTGCAGTCCACAGACTGCTATTTGCTCTGTAGGTGGGGGAAAGGATGCCTGCTGCTGCTTTTGCAGCTATACTCAAGGGATTTTTCAGCCAGTTGAGACTCCTTTCCTCTGCCCCTTTCTCTTCTGGTTGGTGTCTCACATTCCCCTGGTGTCCTGAGCCCCAGAGCAGCCCTCCAGACAGTCTCTGCCTGACTTCTAGCTATTTTTTCTGTGAGAAAAGTGATCCCTCTGCCTCTCTAATCCCTCCATCTTCCCAGAAGTCCAGCTGTGTCACTCTTAATACAACTTTAGGGCTCCTTATAGCATGATACAAAGCATCCATACTTTGTCTTGGCTTAATATTGACCCTATTCTACACTAAATCATCTTCTTATTCTTGAGTGAGTAGTAATTCTTTTCCAGGGAATTAGTCAATCAGTTTGCCTCAGCAATTATAGATTAGTATTTAGAGAGATACAGGCCTGAGAAGCCACATGCAAACATTCACAGGCCCATGTCTGAATTCAGGTTTTCCAAATTTGACAGACTCATGAAGTTCTTCTCTCATGTCTGCTATTAGGTTTCATCACACCATTCATGTCAGGAATAGAATAATAATAATAATAATAATAATAATAATATCAGCAGTATTCTTGAAGGAAAGTTTCCAAGGGAAAAGGTGGTATGTTTGGGTAAACATTGCATATAGTTTAACAGAAAATTCTAAAACAATAAACCTAGAAGAGAGTCAAAGTGTTTTGGGATATTTCCACTCTCCACAGAATAATGGTAGCAATTCTTTCTAGTATTCCCCTGTGTAGCCTTTGTTAAAATACAGACTTAGACTTTTTTATAGTTTAAGACATTTTATTACCCTGTGTGGTAATCTCAAAATATAGGCAAGAGAAAAGTAGATTAAGGAAATTTTTGTTTTGCAACATTTTAAATTAACTTGACATAGCTTGAAATTCCCCCAAGTATCCCTCTTATTCCCTTCATTAACTTTGGTATTACACAACTCAGTTTCCTAGATTTTCATTTTCATCCCTTTGCTTGTTGTTTAAAGTCTTCTCTCCAGGGCCACCTAAGCAGATTTAGAAGTTTTGTCCGCCTTTGGTTCTGCCTGTCTCTCTTCATCAAACCTCTTTCTCCTCAGGCCTTTTTACTTGCCCAGTTATTTTCTGCAAGGCTTGTGGGTCTTTTCTGATTAACTTGCCTTTGACCTGTTAAGGTACTCAGTCATTCTTATAGCAAGTTCCATTGTCACAACCAGAACTCTAAATGTAGTGTTCTGCTCTCTATTTCTAATTCCTACACAGTTCACTTAGAGCCAACCCAGGGCCCTGTTCTTGTTCTCAAGATATCCTCTCTTCTACCATAAAGAGAAAAACTAAAATAGCCACAAACTTCTAAAAACCCAAATATATTTAGGAACAAAATCTCTGTTTTTCTCCAACCATAGTAACTTTATATGCAAAAGAAAACTGAATGTTTTCTTCCAATATTGCAGTGTATCATATTTGTAATATAATAGCAGCAATATTATATTAGTCAAGACATTTTTGTTTGGAAGAGCCAAAAATCTTACTTAATAACTCTATTAATTTTCTATTAGTTTTCAAATTACCAGAAACTTAAGATCTTGAAACAATATAGATTTATAATCTCACAGTTCTGTATGTCAGAAGTCTGGGTAGCCCTAACTTGTTTCTCTCTTCTGAATTTCACAAAGCCACAATCAAGATGTCAGTTTGTTGGGCTCTGAGGGAGAACTGCTTTTAGGCTCAGTCAATTTGTTGGAAAAATACAGTTCCTTGCCATTGTAGGTCTTCATTTCTCTGCTGGCTGTCAGCTAGGGGCCACCCTTAGCTCTTAGAGGCCCTTTCTGGGATTCTTGAATGCAACCCCCTACATCTTAGCAATGACTACTTGAATCCTTTTCATGATTGGAATCACTCTTACTATCCCCCTTCTGCCACATTTATTCTGACTCTAACCAGAAAAGGTACTCTGCTTTTAAGGACTCATGATCAGATTAGTCCCAACCAGAAAATCCAGGATAATCTCCTTATTTGAAGGTCCATAACCTTCATGATATCTGCAAAGTTTCTTTTGCCATATAACATAACATATTCAAAAGTCTGGGGATTAAGATGTGGACACTTTTGATGAGCCATTATTCTGCCAACCACAGTAACTGTACCTCAACCCATATAACTGAACAAGTATAATAAGTAAATTGAGATTCTGTGAGAGCTGAATCCGTCAATCAAAAATAATAAAAGGACTCTGTGAAGTTCCATCTTGGCATCATTTTTCCCTGATTTAGCTTCATTCTTGGGCCCTACCCATGTAGCAAGAAAGATGGTCACCACAAGAGCTCAGTTTAGACAGGTGCAGTTAAGAGGTATACATGAGACAGCGCGCCTGTGGTCCCGCGGATCTGTCTCTTGCTTCAACAGTGTTTGAACGGAACAGACCCGGGGCCTAGTCCCCACATCTCTTCAGCGTCGACCACCTTCCAACTGAGTCTCAAGTTGCAACCTTCAGGAACAACTTCTCGGCTATCCCCTAGCTTCCGGGACCAGCTAACACCGTGTTTTTGTGGTTAGCTCCTCACTGTCGACCAACCATGACCTCCCAGATCCGTCAGAATTATTCCGCCCAAGTGGAGGCCTCTGTTAACTGCCTGGTCAACCTGCAGCTGCAGGCCTCCTACACCTTCCTCTCTCTGGGCTACTATTTCGACTGTGACGATGTGGCCCTGAAGGGCGGAGACCACTTCTTCCGCGAGTCGGCAAAGGAGAAGCGCGAGGGCGCAGAGCATCTCTTGAAGATGCAAAACCAGCGAGGCGGCCGTGCCCTCTTCCAGGACGTGCAGAAGCCATCCAAAGACGAGTGGGGTAAAACCCTGGACGCCATGGAAGTTGCCCTGGTTCTGGAGAAGAGGCTGAACCAGGCCCTTTTGGATCTGCATGCCTTGGGATCTGCCAACACAGACCCCCATCTCTGTGACTTCCTGGAGAACCATTTCTTAGACGAGGAGGTGAAACTGATCAAGAAGATAGGCAACCACCTGACCAACCTTCGCAGGCTGGCTGGCCCGCAGGCCGGGCTGGGCGAGTATCTCTTTGAAAGGCTCACCCTCAAGGACTACTAGGAGCCTCTGGAGCCCAGAGGTCATGGCAGGGGAACCCCCTTTATTCCCCCGGCATCCAGGTTTCTGCCTGAGCCCCTCCAGTCAGGAGGCATTTTCTTTCTAACTGCCATCTTGTAGCTTTTTAACAAGCCCTGAACCAAGTGTAAACAATAAAGCTTTTTCCAGAAAAAAGAAAAAAAAAAAAGAGGTATACATGATGAGCTTGTAAGATAAATATGCAAGTCATGTTTTCAGCTCTATTCCCAGCAGAATGTAATTTCCTATCAAGGAGAATTGAGAACATCTATCTCATCACCACAGAACTTTAAACAAAGGTCCTAGATCACTGCTATTAGAGCTATAATTCTCTCTAAGAGGGAAGGAATTGGAAGAGTATAGAAAATGGTGCAGGTGTAGTTGAAATCAAAACAGAACACAGGGGAGTGGATGTGGCTCAAGCAAAATTGGGGCCTGCCTCCCACATGGGAGGTCCTGGGTATGGTTCCTGGTGCCTCCTAAAGAAGATGAGCAGATGCTGCAATGAGCAGGCACTGCAACAAGCAGACACCACAATGAACAGACACTGGAACCAGCAGATGCCACAACCAGCAGACAACGCAACCAACAGGGAGCAGAAGTGGCTCAAGCAGGTTAGGCACTTGCCTCTCACATGGGAGGTCCCAGGTTTCAGCTCCCAGTGCCTCCAAAAGAAGATGAGGAGACTATGAACAGACAGATGAGGGAGTCATCTCAGCAGGAGTGGGGGTGGGGAAGGAATTAAAAAATAAAAAAAGTTTTTTTAAATAAAATGTCTCTCTAAAAAAACAACAACACAGATATGACATTGAAAGTGATCTATCTTTTCCTTTACCTTCCACAAAACTTAGGAAGAAAAAGCTTAAGGCAAGCAAGTAGCCTCAACTCTTACACTGGTACCAAATGATCAAGTAAAAATATGTATCTTTCAAGTTGAAAATTGAGTTGATATGATCTTAGTCATGCCATTCATTATATTTTGAACTATTAAATATCTTAAAGAAGATTAAATGAGTCAGGATATATTTGGGCTACAAATAACAGAAAGTATAGCAAACCAAGTAAGTTGTAAGCATATGCTTTATCACACATAACAGAATATATAGAATAAGGTAATTCTAAGGTTGAACACCGATTCTTCAAAGACTTGTTCTATTCAAGGTCCTTAGATGGCTAAATCTCAGTTCCAGGAATTATTTGCACATAATGTCAAGAGAAGAAAAGGAAATATCCCTCATATTTGTCTCTTTTACAACTGATGACAATCTTTTCTGACTTTCCCTACCATCTCGTTGGCCATACTTATATCACATGAGCATGCTTAGACCAATAAGTTGTCATGGGAAAGGAGGCTACTGATTGGCTTGGACGGGTCAATATTCTCCCCTACAGCCATCTTCTTAGAGGTACATGGACACTCATAGACTAGTGAACAAAATCAGGGAATAAGGAGGAAATGACTACTGGATAGATGACCATCTTTGTCTTTCACAGAGGGTGAGAAATGTTTATACTTGTCAAATGATTCATAGGTATTAAAAGACTGAAAATCTTCGGATTAGAAACAGAGCAGCAGTATTCACCTATCAATAGTCAGCCACCATTTTTTAATGTACTGGAAGAATCAAAGTCTTTCTTTGCAATCAAATGGCAAAGTCCTAGTTCTTTAATAAATGCAAAGGATGAAACACAGATCAAAGAAGGCCATGGAACAAGAAGTAAGCATTTTAGCAAAGTGTGATGGATAAATAGTGTGGACACACAGAAGACCCACACAGAAAGATATACTTTTCTTAGGCATTCTGTCGAGGAATTATCACAAGTCTACGGGGAGAATAAACTGCATATTAGTAGCAGAATGCACATGCATGGGTCTTTGCAAAAGGAAATAAAGCAAAATATATGTTTTGTTCTCATGGCAGAGTCTGATTTAATCATGCTCCATAAATTTTTAGAGTCCATATAAATTCTTCAGTTAAAAAATTCTTTTAGGTAATGTAGACAGATAAATAGGCAGATAGATAGATCAATAGATAGAAAGAACTACTTTAACTGATGGTAAATACCTAGAAAATACCAGACCATCGGCTCAAAAACACAGAAATGTTAACTATTTCATTCACTATTTTAACACAGAGCCTAATATAATGCCTAGCTCTTACTAAACATAGATAGATAGATAGATAGATAGATAGATAGATAGATAATAACATCCCAATTTACAGCTGACTGAACAAGGCATATTTCTGGTGGGATATACTCTCCATTATAACCTGTCCTTATAACAAACTGGTAAGGTAAGAGATTTTCAACACTGCAATGGTGTCCAGTTGTTTGGTCAAACACTGGCCTAAATGTTTTTGCGGAGGTATTTTGTTGATTGAAATAGCATTTTAAAAAAAGGTGATTACACAGCACAGTGTGGGTGGGACTCATCCAATCACTTGGAGGCCTTAAATGTAAAAAAGTTCCAGAGAGAAGAAATTCTGTCCCAAGACTACCTACACCCTCTGCTTCTCTCTGTTTCCAGGCTGCAGACCTCCCCTATGGATTTCTCACTCATGACTTCAACATCCCTGGTACTGGAATTTCTCAGCCCTACAGTATTCAGACTATTCTACAGAATTTAGCTTTGCCAGCTTCCACAATTGCATGAGCCAATTGCTTAAAATAAATTTCTTTCTCTCCACGTGCGTGCACACACAAATACACACACACGTCCTGCTGGTTCTGTTTCTCTGAAGAACCCTGACATACTCAACACTAACATCCAATATCCATTCGTTAAGCAATAACTGGTAAATGAGTTTTCCATTTGCAAATTGTTATAGAATAAAGTTTATACATTATTTTCATTATAACGACACAAAATCTTAGATTTGTGTTTTTATATATATCTCTGACTCAGGTTTTTCATGATAAAATTTACTCAGGATAAAAACAAAAAAGACAATACCTTCAAAGTTATACTTTCCTCCATAATTGTGTAAAGTCATTATTTTCCATGCATTACATTTAACAAATATTAAGTTTAAAAAACTATAAAGCGTATGTAAGTTCCAAACAACAAAATAGTGTCAATGAAATTCCAAGCATGACTGAGGCTGCATCCTGAATTCATCTCAGCTCACAAGTGCTACAATACAAATGAAATGGAGCACTTCACCCCATTCTACAAATTCCCTCTGCAGCCTTTAGAACAGGATGAGTTATAAACCAGCTGAAAGACTCAGAGGCTCCGTGCTTTGTACTGCACTTGTTTTGTTACATGTGACACATTGGGTCTGTGAGGGCCTGGGCTAAATTATGGTTTGCTCTAGGTTTTAAGCAGCAAGCATTTTGCATTGATCGGTCGTTTTAGGGAAGTGGGGGTAGAGGAGACTGTGGATCTTTTCAGGAGCATTAGCATCCTACCAGGACTGCTGCTAAGACCGCACTGTGCCTGTTGAAACGCTGGGCACGTTGCCCACGTCTATTCCATGAACGTTGTTTTGGCCCCCTTCCTCCGAAGCTGAATTCTGGAGAGTGACAGGTGCAAGGGTAAACCAGACTGGCGCAGTGTCTGACTGTTTGAACGGCTGGGACTTTCCGACTGACAGGATTTACCCAGTCATGATGGATGGTGGCTAGAGAACAGGAAAGAGAAAGGGAAGCGAGAAAAGAAACTAACTGTATTACACCATGGGGGTCTATAAAATGCCCACCTATGAAACGATACAAGGAGCTCAATACCTGACAAGAGTTGAGGGAATTAAGAGTAATTTGATTACAGGTGCTCAACTGGCATTCATTTTCCTCTTATTATCTGAGAACCCTCCCTCGAGAGAGAGCACTAACCTTCAAAAGGAGCAGATGAATGGCTCTATTAAAAGCTCTGTAGTTTGTTCATGGCTCTGTAGCATCTGACCATTTTATGAACCCAGTGGAATTGTAAATAGGAAACAGAAGAGAGGAAATGTCTTCCTCAAACAGTGTACAGATGACTATATCTGTCTTTAGTGATTTGTAATCCTGAAAGAGAGTTCACACATGGACAAAATGATGTGGAATCATGATGATGTTTGCTTCACCCAACCCCGCCCCCCCACCATCGCTACCCTGGATATTTCTATTAAAGGTCAGACATTTCAATACTCTGTGATATCAAACTATGATCATTGCTTTTTTTTAAAGACACCAAAAAATATACCTAAGATTTTAAAGATTTTGCTATTGATATTTTATATATATTTATTTGGTTTGAGTTTTATACATATTTGGTTCATTTTAATCTCAGTTAAAAATAAATCCCTAGATATTTTGAAACCTCTTTTCACATGTAATTTCTCTAATCATAATAGCTATGACAGAAAAATATCTCACCTGAATAATTCATAAATAAATATATCTCACTGGTTTACCTCTAATGGAACCACATGACAGCACCAACTTGTCCTCCTTTTGTAAAAAGCAGGATGAATGAAATTCATTGAAAACTATGTCTCTGATATTGGCATTACTCGTGGGCTATTTAATCTTTATTTAGAAAAAAGAAAGTAAATGTTTCATTGATGTTATGATATTATGGCTTGTTTAATAGCTTACTTCTATATATCACTGAGTAGCATTTAATGATAACTGTATCTTAACTACTGGAACAAGAAGTTGGATCCAAATCTTTAAAACATAAAAGTCTGGAAGATTCAATAAATTCAGGCATAATAATTCATGTTAGATATAAATAATTTTGTAAGCTCCTTTATTCTTTTAATCAAACGTAGGATGTGGGTAAAAATTAATATCTTACAATCCTCATAATAGAAGTCTGAAAGCAAATTTCCCTCTTCTCAAAATGCACTAACTGTATATTAACTAAAAACATTATTTTAAAAAATTACAGTAACTATAAAACCTGCTATAAATGTGTATATTTATTCACACCAAAATTAATATTCCAAGACAGGACAACTGTTTTAAAAATTCAGCTTAAGACTATTCAATAATGTTATTGCTTCAAAAATCACTTTTGAAATTTCCTGGAGTTTCTTCAGACTTTGGAATACTTCACTCAAAATATTCTGAAAATATCCAAAGAATGAGATTTGTCTCTAAGAATCATGAGAATTCTTAGGGATTAGGACTAGGTTCTGAATCCAATTCTAAAACAGCAGCAACACCACCACTCTTTTATTAAATGTAATCAGTGCTGACACACGAATTCAAAAAATATTTTCATTACTTAGCAAAATCACAAACTTATACTAATCTTTAGATCATAATTTCTTTCCATACTTGTATGACACACACATATGAGTATTCATGCTGACAAATATCAACTCTTGATTCACAGTAATGTGAGATCACAGGATAAGTCAATAATTATTTAAACAAATAGGCCATATAATCTTAAATTTGTAAATTTTACTGTTTTTCTGTGCTTCTTTAAAACATGCTGTCTACTATAGAAATTTACTATGAAGAAAATCATGGAGTTGGTGATAGCTGTATTTCCTTTCTGGCTTCTAATAAAAGTTAAGTAACTTTTAGTGAGTATCTATCCTGTGCCAGGCACCAAGAGCAGGTTTTCCTTCTCATTATCATATTTCCTTCTGGTGATGTTACTCACATTATTTTCATTTAAAAAATGAGAAAAGCGAGGCTTGAAGAGATTAAGAAATTTGCCTGAGGGTTTAGAAGTTTCTTTGACAGCCCAAAAGACCTTTCTCATCACCTTATGTTGGTACCCTGCTCACTGAACCAAACTGTCGGGCTGTCAGCACTCTGCCTGCTCTGCCAGCTGTCGGTTTGAAAGAGAGACACCTATTACCACCTCCAAGAGAAAGGTCTCACGACATGGAGGAGAGTAAAGGGCATAACAGTGCCTGCCACCAGGAACAGCAGTCTTAGTGTGTCGCACCCACTCCACGGTTTGTAGGTGTGGGGGTCACCAACCAAAGCATGACTCACACTGGCACTGGCTGGGACAATGTTTTACTCACATAGAGAAGAAACAGGGCAAGATCAGTTTCACTAATGGGTGTCATTCTCCAATGGCCTACACAGGGAGATGTTCTACTTGAAATCCCCTTCTTGTGTTTCTTCTGTAGTGGAGGGGCAACACTCCTGAGAAAGGAGTCAGCCCACATTTGTCATTCATCCTAGGAGCCAGGCTAACACAGTCCAGAGCAAAGGATTTCTTTGTGGGTCACAGGGTGTAGCAGTTTGGTATTGTTTATGAATTCCAAAATTAGATATTGGATTATGTTTGTAAACTGGACTCTTCCTCTGGGTGTATTAGGTTGTATTATCTTCAGAGGTTTCGCTTTTACTTGATTAAATTATGATTAGGGCTTTGATTGGGCCACGTCAGTAGGATGTTGAGTCCCTGCCCCTTTGATGGGCAGGGACTCACAGAAAAAATGACAAGGCAGAGGAGTTAGTTGGAGAGTTTTGATGTTGGAACCCTGGGAAGTAAACACAAAGGAGAAGAACACAGGAATAGAGATGGCTCCTTAGACATGGCAGAGGCCCCAGGAAGAGAGAGGTCCTGATGGAGAGAGCAAAGCAGCTGAGTCTGAAAAGAATCGAGCCCCAAGGAGAGAGACAAAGCCTGAAGGAGCTGGGGCCACGGAGCTTTAGGAGGTAGAGGGAGCCTAACCCTTGCAGAGGCCAGCAGCCATCTTGCTCCAACACGTGGCAATAGACTTTGGTGAGGGAAGTAACTTATTCTTTATGGCCTTGTGACTGTAAGCTTCTACCCCAAATAAATACCCTTCATAAAAGCCAACAGATTTCTGGTACTTTGCATCAACACCCCTTTGGCTGACTAATACACAGGGCAAGGAAAGGTGGGAGGCTGCACTTGGACCATCCTCTACCACAACTTACAACAAATGATGTTTCCTGTCTCATGGGAAACAAATGACATTAACAAATTGTAATTAGTCTTTGTTCTAAAGAAAGTCACACTAGGATCTTAGTACATATTTCTTAGAAAGATAACATATTCTTTTTTGCAAATGGAATGTCTAAAGCTTACAAATTTCCTATATGGGGGAAAAACTGTTCAGAAAAGTGACAGTTTGTGGTTTAAAGTTATTACTAAAAATCATGGGGACTGAATGAATTCTGGGGAAGATAGTAGAGTAGGGAGTTCCAGGATTCAGACCTTCCACCAAAACAAATATTAAACCAGGCAGGAACTGTCTGAAACAACTATTTTGAAATGCCAGAGGCCAGAAGAACACTGTACAGCATCCAAGGAAGAACGGGAGGAAGAAGCTGATAAATTATAGTAAAGAACTGCAAATTGCTCCCTCTGCATGACAGCTACCAGAGTCCACCCCTCACTCTTGCACAGGCCCCCCCAGGCTCCAGTCTCTGGCTAGCTGATGCTGACAGAAAGGAACATAAAAATCATGTTCCTCAAGACAGGACTGTGCAGCTATTGTTTCAACCCTCCCTAGTCAGGGACTGAGGCAGTGGAGATTTAAAGATGCAGGGCTTCCTCAAGGCTGTGGGGGAAAGGCAGCTGAAGGGCTGCATTTGCTGGGCAGGCCAAGAGAGCTCAGCTTTGAGGAGCCATCGGAGAAGTTTTTGGGGCCCTCCAGACCCCTCCACAGAGCACGGGGGAACCAATCTGCCCCCTTTCCTGGGTCCCTGGCCCTTTTTTGGCTGGGAAAGACTGAATTGAGAAAGTCCTCCCCAAGGTGACTCTCCTAGAATTTGCCCTCCAGGCAAAAGCAGACAAAGAAAGAAGTCTAAAAAACTTTAGATGTGGATAGTCTAGGACAAAGGCCTGCCAGCCTCAGATACCTGGGAGAGGGAAGTTGTCCTCTGGGAAACAGAGGGGACAGCCAAACTCCTATAAGTAGGGGAACTCTAAAACAACTAACAAGCAAAATCCCAGGACAAGATAGAGGGCCAGTAAGACAAGGAAAACCTTGCACACTGTATTTGCTTTGGGCATAACTTCTTGGGCTAAAGCTCAAGAAAATCTCCATCTTAACATCAGCTGTTTACAAAAACAGGAAACAGACATCCAAGGGAGTAAATCCCAGAGTTAACATTTTAAAACATTAGAATGTACAGTATGCAACAAAAGAGTGCACGAAAATCATAGAAACAGGAAATGAAAGCCCAATCCAAAGGAAGAGGATAAAAACACAGAAAACACCAATGAAGAAGACGAGAATGTGCTTATACTGTACAAAGCCTTTAAAAAACGATCTTAGAAACACTTAAGGAGATGAAGGAAAATAAGCAGAAAGAATTAAGGATATCAGGAAAACAAGAATAAGCAACATGAGAATCTAAGTAAAGAGATAGAAATTATAGAAAGGAACCAAAAGAACCACTGAAATTGAAGACTGTAATAACTGAAATGAAAAATGCCCAGGAGGGTCTCAAGAGCAGAATAGAACAAATCCATAAACTTGAAGACAAGAAACTTGAAATGAGTCAGGCTGAGGAGCAGAAAGAAAAAATAAATATTAAAAGTGAAATATCCTAAGGAAGCTAAGGGAAACTAAGCATACCAATATGGTACACAATGGGAGTCCCAGAAGAAGAAAGACAGAAACGGGCCAAAGGAATAGGCAAAGAAATAATGACGGAGAACTTCCAAAAACATAGCAAAAGATGTGAATATGCACATCCAAGAAGCTCAGAAAACACCAAACAAGAGAAACACGATGAAAAATATACCCTATCACACTATCACATGTAAAAGACAAGGAGAGAGTTCTGAAAGCTGCAAGAGAAAAGTAATGTCTTACATACAAGGAAATCCCAATAAGACTGAGTGCCAATTTCTCTCATCAGAAACCATGGAGGCAAGAAGTCAATGGGCTGAAATACTTAAAGTGCTGAAGGAAACAACTGCCAGCCAAGAATTTTATGTCCGGTGAGAATCTCTTTAAAAAATGAGGGTGCAATTAAGACATACTCAGATAAACAAAAGCTGAGGAAAAACATCACCACTAGACCTGCCCTAGAAGCAAAGCTACATGGAGTTCTTTAGACTGGAAGGAAAGACACTAGACATTGGAGAAGGTATCAATGCTAACAGCCAATAATAGAGAGTATGGGTTTTTTTCTATTGGAGTAAGGAAAATGTTCTAAAATTGACTGAGGTGATGACAGCACAACTCTGGGACAAAACTGAGAGCAACTGAGTGTACACTTTGGATGAAGTGTACAAGATGTGGGACTGTATAACACAGTGGACCATGTGGTGGATGATGGATTGTAGTTTACAGTACAAATACGAGAGCTTTCTCTCATTAGCTATGACAAATGTACAATACTAATATATGGTGTTAATAATAGGGGGATTTATGGAAAACTACACCAAATATAAGCTTTGGACTATAGTTAGCAGTAATATTTTGATGATGTTCTTTCATAATTTGTAACAAATATTCCACAACAATGCAGGGTATTGGTGGTGGGGCAATATATGGGAATTCTGCACATTAAGTATGTTTGGTAAGTACTCAACTTCTCTAATAAAAATGTATATTAAAAAAAATAAGGAGCAGATGTGGCTCAAGCTGTTGAATGCCCACCTCCTACACAGGAGGTCCCAGGTTTGGTTCCCAGTGCCTCCTAAAAACACAAAAACAAACAAGCAAAACAAACAAAAAAAACCAACCTAGGGAAGCTGATGTGGCTCAGCGGTTGAGCACTGGCTTCCCACATATAAGATCCTGGGTTCAATCCCTGGCCCCTGGTACCTAAAAAAATAAAGAAAGAAAGGAAAAGGAACTGTGATAAAGGTAATCAATTTGGTAATTATAATTTCCAGTATTATTGTATTGTATTGTATGGTATAACACTTCTTATTTACTACAGGTGATAAAATACAAATGTATAAAAAGTAATGGTATCCCAGAATCCTCAGGTTTGGGGAACAAAATATGGACTAGAGTGGACTTACTGGTATTCTACTAAAGACTTATTGTGATTCTACCAATGGAAGAAATTATATCATTGATGTGGAGACAGTGGCCGCTGGAGGTTCTGAGGGCAGGGAGAGGGAAAAAGAGGTATAATATGGGGGCACTTTCAGAACTTGGAATTGTCCTGAATGACATTACAACAACAGATACAGGCCATTTTATATCCTGCCATAACCTACAGAATTGAGTGGGAAAGAATGTAAACTACAAAGTAAACTATAATCTATCCTTAGTGGCAATGCTCCAAAATGTATTCATCAATTGCAATGAAAGTACCACACTAATGAAAGAAGTTGTTAATGTGGGGGAAAGTGGGAGGTGTGGGGAGTGGGGCATATGGGAATCCCTTATATTTTTTTATGTAACATTTTATGTAATCTAAGTATCTTTTAGAAAAAATAAAAAATATATTTTTAAAAAGTAATGGTAAATCCTCAAAATTCAACACTTTTGCACCTCAAAGAACTTTGTCAAAAGAGTAAAAAGGCAGCTGACTCAATAAGAGAAAATATTTGGCAATCACATATCTCATAATGGTTTAATATCCATGATATATAAGGAAATCATACAACTCAACAATAAAAAGACAAACTATCCAATTGAAAAATGGGCAAAAGACTTGAAAAGACAACTGTCCAAACAAGAACTACAAATGGCAAAGAAACAGCTGAAAACAATGTTCAACATCACTAGCAATTAGGAAAATGCAAATCAAAACTAAAATGAGACATCATTTCACACCTATTAGACTGACCACTACTAAAAAGTCAGAAAACTGTAAATGTTGGAGAGGATGTGGAGAGATAAAACGCTTATTCACTGTTGATGGGAATGTAAAATGGTACAACCACCAAGGAAGTTGAATATAGACTTGTCAGGGGACCTGGCCATACCATTGCTAGGTATATATACCCAGAAGAACTGAGAGCAGTGACACGAACAGACATCTGCACACTGATGTTCATAGTGGCATTATTCACGATAGCTAAAAGTTGGAAACAATCCAGGTGTCCATCAACAGATGAATGGATAAACAAATTATGGTGTATATACACAGTGGAATATTATGCAGTGGTAAGAAGAAATGAAGTTGTGAAACATATAACAACATGGATGAACCTGGAGGACATTACATTGAGTGAAGCAAGCCAGACACAAAGGACAAATACTATATGATTGTGCTATTATGAACTAAATATATTATGTGAAATATGAATAGGCTAAAATTGCATATATAAGACCATTTTTCTTTGAAGCTAAACAAATGTAGGTTAATACTACAAAATGTTAATATCAGATAAAAAATATTATACTAAGTGAAGGAGAACAGACACAAAATACCACATATTGTATGATTCCATATATATAAATGAAAATATAAATAATCAATGTATAAGATGAAATTATATTAGTGGTTATGTAGGGCTGGGGAAGGAATGCTAAGGGGTGTAGAGTCTTTCTTTTTGGAATAATGAAAGTGTTCTAAAATCTTTGAGATGATAAGTGTACAACATTGTGATTACACTAAAAGCCATTAATTTTACACTTTGGATAAATCATATGGTATGTGAATATATCTCAATAAAACTGCTTAATAGACAAATAATTGTGCAAGAATAGCTAGAAATAGCAGCTTGTGTACAGCAGGGGAAACAGAGAGAGATTGAGAGGTGATGAATTTTCTTATTTGTCTGTTTTTTGTTTATTATTGAAATAATGAAAATGGTTTAATAATGATGGAAGTGATGAACACTATATGATTATCTATATAATATAATATATAATAATATAATATAATATAATATATAATAATCATATATTAACTATATGATTATCACAAATATCATTGATTGTACACTTTGGATGAATTGTATGCTTTATTAATATGTATCAATAATATTGATTTGTTTTAAAAAGTAATAGTAAGTCTAGGTTTTTGGACATACAATGTGCAAAGATATAAGTGGCAATATGTACAAAAAATGGTGGGAGGACAGGGGGACATAGGAAAAGTATATGTGCATGCTATTGAAGTTAAGTTGTTATTAAACTAAATATAATTGTTATATATTTAGGGTGTTAGATTTTAACCCCTATGGTAACCTCAAGGAAAGTAGATGACAAATATATCCATATTGAAATGAGAAGCTACTCAATATGGTACAAACAAAAGAAAGTAAATAAATATAAAAGTAGGCTTTAACAGGAGTTAGGAGGGGAAAGGCATAAGACTTAAAGGGCTAAATAGCAAAATGGCAAAAGAAAGATCGGTATTATCAGTAGTGACTTTAAATGCAAACAGATTATACTGTCCATTCAAAAGGCAGAAATTGTCAAGATGGATAAAAAAGCATGGCCCAACTATATGATGTCTGCAAGAGTGTCAAGTTAAAGTCAAAGATACATGTAGGTTGACAAAGGATGGAAAATATATATACTATGCAAATAGTAGCCAAAAGAGAGCTGAGGTGGTTATACTAATATCAGATAAAAAAAAAGACTTGAAGTAAAAAATAGTTATGAGGAACAAAAATGGTCATTACATACCGATAAAAGGGAAATTCAACAGGCAGATGCAACAATTATATATACAACTAACAGCAGAGTCCCAAAATATATGAAGAAAATATTGACAGATTTGAAGGGAGAAATTGATGCTTGCACATTTAATATTAGGAAATGTTAACACACTACTCTCAATAATGGATAGATCATATAGTCAGAAGATCAATAAGAAAATACAAGGCCTGAATGATATGCTAAAACCAGCAAGACCTAACAGACATATATAGAACACTTCACTCAAGAAATTAAGTGTTCTCGAGTGCATATGGATCATCCTCCAGGGTAGACCATATGTTGGGTCACAAAACAAGGTTCAATAAATTCAAAAATATTGAAATCACACAGTATATATTTTCCAACCACAAAAGAATGAAGCTAGAAATCAATAAAAGAGGGAGAAAGGGAAAATTCACAAATATGTGGAAATTAAACAACATACTCTTAAACAGCCAATGGAGTAAATAGGAAATAAGAAGTGATATTAGGAAATATATTGAAGTGAATGAAAATGAAAATACAACATACCAAAATATATGGAATTCAGTGAAGACAGTGTTGAGAAGAAAATTTTTAACTCTAAATGCTTACATTAAAAAAGAAGAAAGACTTCAAATCAGAAACCTAAGCTAAAACCTGGAAGAACTAGAAAAGGGAGCAAACAGAAGGAAGCAGAAGGAAGGAAGTATTAAGAATGGAGTAGAGAAAAATGAAAAAGAAAACAAAAAACATAGAGAGAATACACAAAACCAAAAGTTGGTTTTTGAAAAGATCAATAAAATTGACAAAACTTCAGTTAGACTGACAAAGAAAAAAGAGAGAGGATGCACATAACAAAAAATCAGAAATGAAAAGGGGGACATTACTATCAAACCAGCTGAAATAAAAAAGGCTATAAGTAGGTACTATGAACAACTGTATGCCAATAAATTTGGTAACCCAGATGAAATGGAAAAATTCATAGAAACATACAAACTACCTACAGCAATTCAGGAAGAAACAGAAGATCTCAACAAACCAATTAGTAGTAAAGAGATTGAATTAGTAATCAAAAACCTCCCAACAAATAAAAACCTAAAGCCAGATGGTTTCACAGGGGCAACCTACCAAACATTCCAAGAGCTCTTAACTCCAATTCTACTCAAACTCTTCCAAAAAATTGAAAAAGAGGGAATACTCCCTAACTCATTCAACAAAGCCAACATCACTCTCACACCAAAGCCAGATAAAGAAACCACAAGAAAAGAAAACTACAGACCAATATCTCTCATGAATACGGATGCAAAATTCCTCAAGAAAATACTACCAAACTGAATGCATCATCATATTAAATGAATTAAACACTATGATCAGGTGGGATTTATCCCTGGTATGTGGACTTGGTTCAACATAAGAAAATCAATTAATGTAATACACCATATTAACAAAATCAAGGGAAAAAGCCACATGATCATCTCAAGTGATGCAGAAAAATGCATTTGACAAAAATCTAGCAACCTTTCTTGATTAAAAAAAAAAACTAACACTTATAATACTGGGAATAGAAGGAAATTTCCTCAACAGGATAAGCAGCATATATGAAAAGTCCACAGCTACTTAATCATTAGAGACTAAAAGCTTTCCCTCTAAGATCAGGAACAAGACAAAGATGCCAAATGTCACTACTGTTATTCAACATTGTACTAGAAATTCTTGCCAGAGCAATTAGGCAAGAAAAAGAAATAAAAGGCATCCAAATTGGAAAGGAAGAAGTAAAGCTTTGCCTATTTGCAGATGACATTCCCATATACAGAAAATCTTGAAAAATTCACAACAAAGCTCTTACAGCTAATAAATGAATTCAGCAAAATGGCAGATACAAGATCCACACCCCAAAATAAGTAGTGTTTCTATATACTAGCAATAAGAAGAAGAAATCAAGAAAAAAAAATGCCACTTACAATAGCAACTAAAAGAATCAAATGCAAAGGAATAAAATGAACATTCATGTAAAGGACCTGTACACAGAAAACTACAAAACATTGCCAAAAGAAATTAAAGACCTAAATAAAGGGAAGGATATTCCATGTTTGTAGATTGAAAGACTAAATATCATTAAGATGTCAGTACTACCCAAAGCAATTTATAGATTCAATGCAATCTTAATCAAAATTCCAACAACCTTCTTTTCAGAAATGGAAAAGTCAATCTTCAAATTTATTTGGAAGGGTAAGGGGCAACAAATAACTAAAGCCATCTTGAAAAAGAAGAATGAAGTTGAGGGACTCACACTTCCCAATCTTAAAACTTATTACACAGCCACAGTAATAAAAAATGCATAGTACTGCCACAAGATATATAGACCAATAAAATAGAATTCAGAGCTCAGAAATCACCCTCACGTTTATGGCCAACTAATTTTTAAAAATAATGTTTTCTTTATTTTTAAAGGAGCTTTAGATTACATACATGTTACACGAACATATAAGGGATTCCCACATTCCCCACCCCTCCCCTCTCCCTCCCACACTTTCCCCCATTAACAACATCGTTCATTATTGTGGTACATTTGTTAAAATTGGTGAACGCATCTTGAAACATTGTTACTAACCATGGTCTATAGTTTACATTATATTTTACAGTTTGCACCACACAATTTTATAGGTTTTGACAAAATGTATAATGGCTGGTACCCATCATTGTAATATCTTGCAGAAAGATTCCAATGTCTCAAAAATGCCCCATGTTACACCTATTTTTCCCTTTCACTCCTCTCAGAGGCTCAAGTAACCACCGTCTTTACATCAATATTACAAGTTCTTCCATTACTACAATAATAATAAGTTTACTTTAGTCCATAGTTGCATTCCCCCTTTATGTCTGTTCTTTCCTCTATCTTGAGGATTTGGGGATGGTGATGTCCATTCTGCTTCCGACTGAGAGGGGCTTAGATCCCATGGGACAGATAGATGGAACTGTCTTGCGTGTAGTTGAAGACACCCTTTGCTTCTTGGGTTTTCCATCATCATTCTTTTGTTAGTTGTCCTGGGTGAGTCTGATGAATTGGATAGTAGGTGTTGGCTGCAGCTCTGCTGAGATTCAGGGCTCACCTGGCATAAGAACAGCCAGAAGGTATGCTAAATATTATTAGCCATCAAGGAACTGCAAATCAAAACCACAATGAGATACCATCTCACACCCATTACCATGGCTACTATTTTTTTTTAAATGGAAAATTACAAGTGTTGGAGAGGATGTGGAGAAATAGGAACACTCCTTCATTGCTAGTGACAATGTAAAATGGTGCAGCTGCTGTGGAAGACAGTTTGGCAGTTCCTCAAAAATCTAACTATAGAACTACCATATGACCCCCCAATCCCACTACTAGGTATATTCCCAAAAGTCTTGCAAGCAGGGGCTCAAACAGATATTTGCACATTGATGTTCATAGCAGCATTATTCACAATTCCCAAAAGATGGAAGCAATCTAGGTATCCACCAACTGAAGAATGAATAAATAAAATGTGGTATATACATTGAATGGAATATTATACAGCCATAAAAAGGAATGAAATCCTGATACATGCAACAACATGGATGAACTTTGAAGGCATCGTGTTGAGTGAAATAAGCCAGACACAAAAGGACAAATATTGTATGATATCACTGATATAAAACAATATAGATTGCTAGGGGAGAGAGTGGAAATAGGTAATAAGAAGTTAAGGCTTAAAATGTACAGGGTTTTTATTTGGAATGATGGAAATGTTTTGGTAATGGATGATGGAGATGGTAGCACAAATTGTGAACACAATTATCAGGACTGTCTGAATATGACTAAAAGGGGAAATGTTAGATTATATATATGGTAACAGAATAAAAATTCTTTAAAAACCCATGGAACTGCAATACACAAACAGTGAACCCTAAGTTGTACCATGGACTTTAATTAATAGTACAATTTTAAAAATGTGCTATCATCAATTGTAATAAATGTTCCACCCCTATGCAAGATTTTGGTGGTAGGGTGGTAGAAGGGAATCCTGTGTTTTATGCATGATGTTCTGTAAACCCACAACTTCTCTAATAAAGGAATAAAAATCATAGGGCCTTATCCATTAAACATGCCTCAAATGAGGAAAATGAAGGGTTTATCTGCTGTCATCACAGCCATTCAATTCTGACCCAGAAGAGATTATAAAATGGCCAGCATATTCTCTTTGGAAGCATGTAAACTATTTCAGGCAAAACTCTCTATGTCTCTAATCCCTAAAAGGTGGGTGGTACAAAGAAAAGTTAGTTGACTTCTCATAAGTAGAGGAGTGAAACTAGGGTAGAAATACTTCAATTTTGCATAAATAATAAAATTGTTTTGGATGGTGAATAAAGTTTTGGTGTTCTGAAATGTCCACATTGTTGATTATTTTAAAGGAAAAAATTAAACCTTGCTCTCCAACTGGAGTTATTTTTGCTTGTGGTCAGCACCTACAATTCCAAGTTCACCAACAGGTTGAATGGCACCTGTATGTGAGCTTCTGTCATCTGACACTTCTTGTCCTTGTCCTCCACTGACTCTTTTATGGCTATTCTGTCAGGTAGACTATATTGCCTATTTCATAGCATAAGAAATCGTTTTTAGAAATACCAAATAACTTGCCCTTTTATTCACTTAGTAAATAATGGTGCCTAGATTCCAGCCCAGTTCTTCAAGATTCTTTCTATGCTACCACACAGTCTCTGAATAAGCAATCTGATAATAGGGAACTGACAATTATTTAGTGTCTATTAGGTGCCAAGCATTGAGTTAGGTATTTTATATAGGTTATTGATCCTGTTTTTTAAATTAAATAAATCCTTGAGGAAATTAATATAAACCTTATTATACATAAAAGGAAAATGAGACTCAGAGAAGTTAAGAAATTTTTCAGTTAAACCATATTTTGAATATACCACATAGACCATTGTCAGGTTGCCTGAACTTCTGTCTTGTTCAACAACTCTCCACAACTCCTGGTGTGATATTTACAGAAGGAAAAACAAAACAAACATTTATGCAAAATGAAAAGCTAAAATAACAATAGATCCTCAAAAATATAAAATTTTCAAAACGATTGAAGGAAAGATAATAAAATAACAACAATCAACAGAATTCTTGGGAATGTTTCATTAAGTAACTTCAGGGAAATGTAATACAAGACACCACACAATTGATAACATTACAATTACTCTCAAGTCTCCTGGAAAATCTCAGTCAGGCAAAACATGACAGACCTAAATTTGGAACCTGGCTTAAACCATATTCTAGCTCCTTGTTCTGGAAGGAAAGTTAATAAGGTATAAAATTAATCTGGGCCATTACACACATAGGCACCCAGAGAAGATGCACATACAAATTTATGCAGACATTTGGTTACACTTTGCTGAATAGATACTTATTTGAAAAATCTAAGTTTAAGAAGTTCGTGAATCATTTATTATAAGCATGAATACTCTGGCAGAAACATTTACTGCTCATCAAATATCCTCTCTAAGATTCTCTAGCTCCTGTGTGTTAGGTGGACTCATGTGACTAGATTTAGCCAATGGATTATGAGAAAAAATTATAAGCATCACTTCTGAATCAAAGCATAGAAGGTCAGGATTAAGTTCCTTGTGCACTCTCTTCCTTCGTCATGGCCATTGGGAATGTTCTAGATGGCAAAACCTCAGTCAATCTGGGTTCCTTGCAAAAATCTTCTAATAGGCACTAATTTGGGGGGATCATAAATACAGAGATGATTAGTTCAGCTTGGGTCATATTGAGTGAGATATGAGACCTTTACATTCACACAACAAAGATCAATTGAGTACCTACTATGTAACAAGCACTTGACTCAGTATTGGGATGCAATGGTGAGCAAAAAAACAGGCATTGTACTCTCAGTCTGGTTGTTAAGAAATAAAAATAAAAATAAATTATACAAATAAAGCAAACATTACAACTATGATAAATGTTATGAAGGTGAAAGCCACAGTAAATTGAACATGCAGGGAATCCAGAGAAGGCTGTTCTAGAGAACTGAAATAAGATGGAATAGGAAAACATAAAGGAGGTAATTGCTTGGGGTGGAGGAGGCATTTAAGTCAGAGGACACATTACAGGCAAAGGACTGAGTTGAGAAGAAGCATGTTTGAGGGAATGGTAGAAGGACAGTGTGGCTAGAAGAGAAAGAATTAGAGGAAGAGTTGTGGAACATAAGAAGCAGGTAGGATCTGTGATGTTATAAAGCTGTATGACAGAAAAACATGTTCTTAAATTGAATTCATTTTCATAGGTATGAACCCATTACACATAGACCTTTAGATGAAGCTATTCAGTTAAGGTGTGGCCCATCTCAATCAGTATGGGTCTTAATTTTATTGCTGGAGTCCTTTATAAGTGGATTAAATTCAGTCATAAAAAGAGAAAGCCACAGGTGACAAGAAGCTGAACCTAGAAGAGAGGGAGAGACCAGAAGATGCCACAACATGTCTTGCCATGTGTCAAGTTAAGGACCAAGGATCACTTGCAGCCAACCCCAGGAAACCACAGTCTTCGGGGCGAAAGCATCACCATGATGACACCTTGATTTAGACTTCCTTTTAACCTCAAAACTGTAAGCTAATAAATTCCCATTGTGGAAGTCAACCCATTTCATGATATTTGCTTGAACAGCCTAGGAAATAATAGAATAGGGCCTATCCTTATGGGATTCTTGTAAAACACTTGCTAAGGATTTTATTCATCATCATAAAAGCAATGAAAGTTCACTAAAAAGTTTTAAATTGAAGGGACGAGCTACCATCAGAAGTGCTCATGGAAAAGATCACTTTGGTTCAGATTCAAAGAGACAAGAGCAAATGCAGAAATAAGAGGACAAAACTGTGTGACCAGGTGACAATGCTCATGTTGTAATGTAAAAGACTGCATAAATACAATGTTTTCACTTTTCTTTTCTTTTCTTAGCCAATTTAAAAGAAAATTGCATTGAAAAGATAAAACTATATTTTGGGCCGTAGACCATATAAATATAATATATGTGACAATAATAGTACAATGGAGGAGAGAGGAAATAGAGCTAAATTGAGCAGCATTTCAACATTTTACTAGAAAGAAAGTTGACTTTAACATGAAAAAATCCTAATAAATAAAGATGCATATTATAATTCATAGAGCAATCACTGAGAAAATAGCTCAAAAGGTATAGTAAAAAGCAAATAAAAGACTAAAGTGGTACATTGAAAATATTTATCACAGAAGAAGGCAGTGAAGGAAGAACAGAGAAGCAAAAAGGCTGTTCAATGAACAAAATTTACATTGCTATAACAATGCAAATAATGATTTTTTTTCCACTTTTGGAATATGTATTTTAGCTAAAATACAGAAAATATAATTATAGTTACAGATTAAAATGTAAATATTATCAACTTTGATAATGCAGAAGATGGGCTATTACAAGTGGGGACAGGTGGTAGTTGGGAGAACAATATTCTTATGTTACAGTGTGAGGCCTGAAGAAATAATGTCAGTTTGTAAAACAAGAAGTAGAATGCATTGCATAAGGGTATAAAAGGAATTATAAATAAAAACTAAACAAACATGTATCTATCAAAATAGAGTGGTGGAAACAGTATTTTACGGGGAAGAAATTCTACTCTTTCGTACTGGAGAATCCATTTTTAAACCAGAAAATTACATAATTTGCATATTACATAAATTACATAATTTGTAATTATGGAGGTTACCTGAAGCTACTACTAAAAACAGAAGTGATTAAGAGTGTTTGTTTCTGGGAAATGGACTAGGGATGGGAAGGGGCAAAATGGGGACTGTTACTTTTCATGCATGTCCCCTTTGTATGACTTAATTTTTTTTTTACCATGTGTAGCATGTGCTATTTTGATTAATAACAAACAGAAACAACGGTTATAAACAACATCAACAATTGTGATATTCACTACTGGTTAAGGTATATCTCACATCTTAACAAGAGAATAAATTAAATACTGTACAGAAGTTATGAGCAGATTAAACTGTGTTTCACGGCCTACACTTGTTCCCTGAGAGTTGTGATTCTCTCTCTCTCTCATTTTATTATT
>JAQZBX010036895.1:0-13533 GCA_029593785.1 Cabassous unicinctus
TTTTGTACAGAGTTGGAAATCCACCACTTTTTCTGTGAACTTAATCAGATACTCCAACTTGCTTGTTCTGACACCTTCCTCAATGACCTAGTGCTGTATTTTGCAACTGGACTTCTGGCTGTTATTCCATTCACTGGAATCCTTTTCTCTTACTCCAAGATTGTATCCTCCATTTTCAGAATTTCAACAGCTGGGGGCAAGTGTAAAGCATTTTCTACTTGTGGGTCTCACCTGTCAGTAGTGATCTTGTTTTATGGAACAAGTCTTGGAGTGTATCTTAGCTCTGCTGCTACCCCAAACTCAAGGGCTAGCACAATAGCATCAGTGATGTTCATGGTGGTCACTCCCATGCTGAACCCCTTTATCTACAGTCTTAGAAACAAGGACATAAAGGAGGCCTTAAAAAAGCTGAGAAAATTTCTCTCTAAAAAAGGATTACAGTCTCAATTTTAGGAAAGTACTCATGATTGACAGAAATTAATCACTGGGAGATCTAAATCTAGATTCTTTATAAGTGTATAGAAAGTTAATTTGCAATTTGCCAAATAATAAGTTTCTATTTATTTAATTTTTGTATATCAAGGACACCTGTTTCTTCTGTGTTATTTTACATCATGTGATCTCTCTTATTGTATTCCCTGGAATCGGTATTGAAGGCAGGAACTGCTGCGTGGATTTCCAGCAGTAAAATATTTAATATTTGCCATTCTCTCTATATAAAATTAAATCAAGTTTTGGACTGATGAAGGTATACAGCAGTCACTGCCAGATGAAATCAAGTGTTTGGTTTATAAGATTTTGGTGAAAAATAATCACTCATAGCAAAGTCTGTATACCAGCTACAAGGGTTTTTTTCATTGGTTCCAGAAAGAAGTCATGTCCTGAACTAGAGACATTGTCTGACTGTTTTACAATAATCCACTTTCTATCTCCAATATGCTCCTTTATCCTGCACATTGTCAATCATAAATTGAGTGAGGTTGTAATCAACATCACAATCCCTGATTCTTCAAACTTTGATGGTCTCAATAATTTCTGTGATTCTTTCCTTGAGGTAAGACTGTCTCTTTAAAAATTATTTTCAAAGTTCAGGACATTTTCAGGAAATTTCTCTCAGCACTTACTACAATAATAGTTCACATTTACAGAACATAAAACCAAAGTGGTGTTTTCCCCATTTCCTACTATATCTTTTTAAGCAATTAAAACCAGATAGTAGGCACAATTGTAGGTGTTTATGTAGACCTACTGTGTACTTTGTGAGGTAGACTAAGGTGACTGCTTCATTTGTCACCTGATTTCTGGGCCATCACTACAAATGGCAAACCAGAGTGGCATTTTGGAATTAGTGATTTCTCTGAGCTACTGGTAATTTTTAAAAATAATTATTTAAGTATTTGCATTCACTTCTCATTCTTTGGGAAAGTTGTGAATTCATTTCCATTTTGTAATTTATTCAGACACAGATTCAGAATCTGATGTCATACACATCAGAACTGCAATTTCTTGGAAAGATACTTCATTCATGTAGTCTTATAAAATTTCTGTGTTTTGATTGCAATATAATCATTTCCTTTTGTCATTTCCTTTTGGAGGTCTCTCATGTGCAAATGAGAGCCTCACCTCACTCCACATTCCTTGAATTAGGATTCAAAGCAAAATCATTTATCATATAAACCAGTCAGTTTGTCAAAATCTTTCCTAGGTATTGTCTTTAGAGATTAGTGCAAACAATATATTCTGAATAATTTTTTCAAAACTATACATACCTAATTGTGTACATTTATCCAGTGGAAATAGTGTCATTGGTATTCTCCCTCCCAAAAATTTGATATACCAATTCCCAGACTCATATCCTTCAAGACTGTGCTTTTGCAATCAGTTCTTGTACAAAATAGTTTTCATGTTTGGCTTCTGTTCAAGCAGAAATCACTTTCCAAAGAAAAGTTTTAATAATTTTGACCTTTGTCCATTGTTCATTTTGAGGAATCAACAATGGACTACTTTAGACTTTTTATTATTCTATTATGCACTTATTATTTTTATACCAATGGAAGAACTTTTATCATTGATATAAAGACTGTGTCAACCAGATGTTCTCAGGGAAAGGAAAGAGAAGAATTGGAGTAACATGGGGCATTTTAAGGACATTGGAATAGTCCTGCATATCATTGCAATGACAGATACAGGCATTATATATTTTTTCATAACTATAAAATTGTGGAAGACAGTGAAAACTAAAATCTAAATAAAGGTCCATGTTTAGTAGCAGTGCTTTAATATGTGTTAATCAATATTAACAAATGTATTACACTAATGAAAGACGTTGTTGATGAGGGAAAGTATGGAAGATGAGGGAGTAGAGCATATTGGAATCCTCTATATTTTTATGTAACATCTATGTAATCTAAAGCTTCTTTAAATATAAAAAAAATTAATTAAAAAAGAATTTTGAGAAATAAGCATGCCTCCTTATCTTATTGAAGAAGCTAAATTTTGTGTTTCAAGTAATTGCAAGTATAGAAAACACTGAAAAGCAGATAGGCTAAGAATGTTGATACTTCTGTTACCATCAAGAACACTGTGTCATCAAGAAGATGCCACTAAAATTATTTGCTCCACTAATATGCCTCGTTTCTGAAATCAGGTAGAAGGAGGCTCATGCCTATAAGGTTTGGTTTAATAGGCACTACACTTGCTAGATCCCCATCCTCTAGAGGACAAGAACACAAGCCAGAAAGAGGTAGAAAGGGCTGCAAAGATCCACATACCACCCCCACTTGACACCATACCATGAATACTGGATGGTGGATGTGAAACTTTCTCATATTTTGAATGTAATTAAGGAGAGAGGGTGACCATATTTCTTTCAAATTTCCCTAAGAACCTTCTCTGTTGCCTTTCTAAATACCTCTCTGATGCATTGATTTATATGCGAAGATTTTTTAAAGACATGTAATGAGTGTGTGATGGAGAGCTTTTCAACTGTGCTATATCTTCCTAGAACTTACATACTTACATAGATCTTTATTTCTTTCCCAATTACTGCATCTTCTATTTTTCTCTCAAAGATAAAAAGTAATTCTGGTTTTGTCAGTAGAATTTTACTCTTCTCCAGGACCCTACAATCTGTGGAAACAATAACGATTCACTCTAAACTGAGTGTAGAAATTTGTTCTGATGGAAAACTAAATTTACTCTTTAAGAAACTATAAATGGCTCCAAGAAAAAAAAAATCACATTGTTGGCTATCAGTGAAACTTAAGTGCAATTTAGGGATTTTTTAAAAGGTAAAACTTGAAGACAGACCTGAAATATAGATTTCAGCTAAGGAAACTTCCATAAATTGAGTGAGGGATAAAGACTAGGTCACAGAGGAAAATACTAGTATTTTTCCTGGAGAAGTAGGAGACTTGATTGCTGCCTGTGAACCATGAAATATACATTATATAGAAGGAGGAAAATCTCGTTTTGACTGAGCTCTGTTCTGTTCAATTGTATTATGTTGTTTGAATAGAATAATGATTTTGGGACACTGCCATGAGAAATTTAGAAAAGATGAACACTGTCAATTGAAGATTAACTGCCCAGAGTGGGGGAAGTGAGAATAAACAGCCTCAGGTCAAGGGAACATCATGAAATTAAGACACAGTAGAAAACAGTATCACAGGATTTACTTCATATAATGCACCATAATTATGTGTCCAGTGTCAAAGTGAGTTTATGTCACACATAGGAGCAATGATTCCTTCCTACACTGCCAAGAGCTAAGTTTCCAAGAGGAGAAATAGCTAGAGTAAGAGTATTCGATGAGAAGGTCCTGGATTTCATCTCCTAGTGTCTTTCCCCAATGAAACCATTCTCATTTCCCCTCACTTCCAGATGACCCTTCTCAGAATATTTGGAAGCACATGCATAGCTCTGAGATACATCATCCCACACGTGGTTACATATGTGTTTCATTTCGTGGAGTTTCCAGAATGAGGATATTTTGCATTTACTTTTTATCCAAGGAGGAAACCACCAGTGGAACAAAAAATCTCTGGAATGAACTACTGAAGTTTTCTTTTGCTGTGGGAAGAAAATGTCATGGTAGGGAATACTTTACAGGTAGTACCTGCAGGGACACAGAGAAACTGTCAGATGTCAGAAAGTCTACAGATATAACTTTGATTTACTTTCTAAATTTCTGTTTCAGGGTGGGTGGGACTTTGGTTTCCGTTGCACTAAATTTCTCACAGTTCCACTACATGGAAATTTTAAAGTTTCATCATTGTATATTTCAGCAATTAGAGGTTTTATTTATTTGCTATTGAAATTTGTTTACACCATTTTGTATATTGCAATAGATATTTTTAGTTTTTTAAACTCATTTAAAATGTTTTTTCATTTTATCTTAATAACTTCAAAATCTGAAACAAAGACTTTTTCCATTGTCTGCTTTTCTACGGGCTCTCTTTTTCTTTTTTGGTAACTTTTTTTTCTTATTGTCTGTGTTGATTTTTAAAATTGTGTTCTGTTTAATTTGTTGGACCCATATTTGTTTGAATTCTTGGAGGTGTTGGTGAAAAGAGAGGATATACATTTGACTTTATTTTGCTTTTAGATAGCCATAAAAATTTAACATTAAGTTTTCCACTTATAGCTTTAAGGCCACAAAGTGTGCTGATTTCAAACTGCACACTGGCGTGACATTCAGAGCAAGTGTTTATCTTGAAGCTCATATTTGATCCATGTTTTCATACATTGTTAACGTTTACAAGTCCAATGTAATTCCAAGGATCCCAATTTTATACAGGAATCTCTAACCAGAGTTTCCACTTAGGAGAATTTTGGGCTTCATTTTCATATAAAACCTATTGTCTAATAAAGAATCTCAAGTTCTTCAGTGATGATCTTCTGCCAAAACTGCATGTGTCACTTTAACTCTGCTACCCTTCACGGTCCATTTTATTTTTTATTTTGTGGCTAAATTAATTCCTTTTGTTAAACTATTTAGGAATGAGTTTTAAAGATTCAGAGAAATTTATAGGTGTGAATCCTCATATTTAAAAAAATCACAAATTAATCGGCTATCTAAAGACTTGTGATAAATAGAAAAAGGAAGGAAAAATGAATTTAAAGCTAGTAGAATGAAGAAAATAATTAGTATTTAAGTGGAGAGAAATGGAATAGAGAATAAAAAACAACTGAGAGAACTAATGAAATTGATTATTAGAAAGTTTCAATAAAGTAGCCAAGGTTTATTTAGATTGAAAAAAGAAAGAGAGGACACAAATTACAAAATCCAGTATGAAATTGTTGATATTAAAGGGAATATGAATGAATACTATGAACAATTGTCTACTAATAATCTAGATAACACAGGAAAATGGGCCAATTCCTAGATATTAAAGGGAATATGAATGAATACTATGAACAATTGTCTACTAATAATCTAGATAACACAGGAAAATGGGCCAATTCCTAGAAACACACAATTTACCTAATTTAATGGGGAAAAAAATCTCCACAAAACCTTAACAGGTAAAGAGATTCAAGTAGTCATCAAAAATATCCCAAAAAATACAAGTCTAGGATCAGACAGTTTCCATATTGAAATTTATAAAATATTCAAAGAAAAAATAAGTATAATACTTCTCAATATCTTCCAACTTGATGTCAGTGTATCTTTTGCAAACTCTTCCTATGAGGCAAAAATTACTGTGATATCAAAGCTACATAAAGACATAAGAAAAGAAAACCAAAGACCAATTTCCATTAAAAATAGAGATCCAAAATCACTCAACAAAAAATAGCATATTAAATTCAATAGTATATTAAAAGAAGTTATCTATGACCTTGTGAGATTTATCTCAGTACACAAGGGTGTTCCACATAAGAAAATGAATGTAATACACCACATTAACAAAATGAAGAGGAAAATCACATGAAAATCTCAATTCATGCAGAAAATGTGAATGATAAATTCCAACACCACTTCACAATAAAAACACTCAAAAAATAAAAATAGAAAGTAATTCCTCAACATGTTAAACACAGGACTGTGAAAACTCAGGTGATCTTATCATCAGTGTGGAAAGAGTGAAAGCCATTCCCTTGAGCTCTGGGACAAGACAAGGATGCCTGTTTCACTATTGCCATTCAATGTTGTACTGGAAGTTAGTTAATTAGGCCATAAAACTAAATAAAATACACCAAATTAGAAAGGGAGAAGTACAACTATCTGTTTTCAGTGATGTCATGAGCCTTTGTAGAGAACATGCCAAAGCTTACACAAGAAACCTCTAGAACTCATAAATGAATGCAGCCAAAATGCAAGGTACAAAGTATTTTGTTTTGTTTTGTTTTGTTTTATGCACAAGGTGCCAGGGATTGAACCAATATCTCATGTGTGGGAAGCAGGCGCTCTACCACTGAGCCACATTGGCTTCACTGAGTTGTTTTTGTTTGTTTGTTTGTTTCTTTTGCTTGTATTTTTTTTCATGTTTACAAGAGGCACCAAGAACCAAACCCAGGATCTCTTATGTGGGAAGCAGGCACTCAACCACTTGAGACACATCTACTCCAAGGTGCGAACTTAACATGCAGAAATTTCTTTTGTTTTATTCACCTGCAAAGAACATTCTTATCTGTACATTTTAAAAAATTCACATACCATACCATCTAAAAGAGCAACGTACCTAGGAATAACTTTAAAGATTTGAAGGACTTCGACACTGAAAACTAGAGAGTACTGTTGCAAGAAATTAAAGAAGGCTTAAGGGAATGGTAAGACATCCTGTGTTCATGGATAAGAGGGATTCCTATTAATAAGCTGTCAGTACTGCCCGAAGTGATCCATAGCTTCAAGGTAATCCCTATCAAAGGCCCAGGAGAGATTTAAGCATACATGGAAAATGCAATGTTCATTCATATGGAATTATATTTCACCAGGTCTGAGTATACCACCTTGAGGTATTGTATATGTTTATTGCCATGTCTTTTGGCCTCGTTAGACAGGGAGATGTATGAGAGTAAGCACCATATCTTACATCTATCTCCATGCCCAGAACATAGTTTAGTGCTTACCATAGGGTATTCTGAATAAATATTTGTTGAATGGCAATCAGTTTGACAATCAGTTTGTCAAAGTCTTTCTTAGGCTTTGTCTTTAGACAGCCATGCCGATTTATCTTGTCTTCTTTCCTACAGCTGTTTTTTCACTATGATGTTAAAGTTGAGTAGTTGTGACAGAGACTTTATGGCCTGCAGTACCATATATACTTACTATCGTGCCTTAGAGAAAAATTTTGCTGACCTGTATTTTAAAGCACCCAAGAAGGTGAGTTGTCCAGGACTTATGTGATGAAGGTAAATAATTTTTCAGGAGAAGAGATTGTTGCAAGTGTAAGAGCTGGAGCCAGATTACTTGGTTTTGAATCCCAGCTGTGCCACTGACCAGCTTTGTGATCTAGGCCATATTGATCAGTCTCTCTGTGCCTCAGTTTTCTTATCTGCAGAATTAGCATGATACTAGGTTCTACCTTAGAAGATTGCGGGTAGGTTGATTTGAGTTAATGCACGTAAAATATTGAAAACATTGAATGCAAGTCAGATGTGATTTATAAATATCAGCTCTGGCAATAATAATAATTTTCATTATCTAAATTGTCTTTACATTTCCAAATGATTAATGTCAATTCTTTAAGAATTACTTGAGAGAACTAGGTAACTCAAACCAAGGTTACCCTTTCCTTTCAATTTTGCTTACTGGAAGATGTCAAAACAGTCACCCAAATTAAAGCTACTTTAATATGCTTTATTAATATGAAATATAAGATATAATTCATCTTACACCAATTCCTAAACATAAATATGGCAAATAATTAATGATTACAATAATTAAATTGTTTAGATAAAATCACCTCAATTAATATGATTATGTAATTTATAATTATTAATATAACACACTATCAACATTATATCAACATACAGTTATTAATATAGTGCACACTGAAAATTACATGACTACATGATCAATAATGTGCTATATAATTAATATTTCAAATAATTAAATATAAATGATCTATCAGCAGTCACCTCACCATGATCTTTCATTAAGAAGATGTCTTTGGAATGGCTAATTAGTTTTCTGCTGCCTATATCATATTCTGGTAGAACTAAAGAGCTATGTGGGCTGAACAGGTGCCCACAGTTATGCTGGATAGAGTATGAACAGGTGGGATTTGCATTTACCATGCAGGTGTTCCATAAATGTGAGTCCTGGATGCTGCAGAAATGGCCTCGACCACAGCGGGGAATCCAAAGCCCACGGGGAACATGCACCTCTTCATGAATCTGCTGACACTGCAGTAACTGAGCACCATCAGGGTCCATGCTTGAGGAAGGGGAGCAGCCCTTCCAGCAACTTCCAGGTGGAGGAGGCCAGGTAGAGGTAGTGGAGGGCACCAGAGATGATGGCACACAGCACCTGGGGAGAAGGGAGAGCCACCCTGGGCAGCAGTGAAGGTGTGAGTGTGGACCTAGGGTGTATCCTATAGCCTGCCTTTGCGAAACATGAGAGAGATTTCAAGAGAGAATTTCTTTTCTAGTAGAGTCACGCAATGTGAAATTGACTACTTAATCCTCTAAACTTCTGTATCAAATATCCCCTTAGGCAGAGAAGTCTGTTTTTATTTTTCTTTAATTTTATTTTTTTTAAAGAGAAAAAACATTGTACATAAAACTCAAAATTTCCCATTTTAATCACTTTAAATTATACTATTAAATGATATTATCCACAAAATTATGCTTCATTACCAATATCCATTATCCAGCTTTATCAAACCTCAAACAGAAACTCTGCATCCATTAAACAATAACACCCCCTTCTCCTTCTCCTCTTATGGTTCCTGGTAACCTGTAATCTACCAACTAACTAATGAAATAATCTTCTTCTACCTATTTAATATAAGCGAGACGATACAGTGTCTATTCTCTTGTGTCTGGCTTATTTCACGTAAGAGGATATCTTCAAGTTTCATCCATGTTTCTTTATGGATTAGAATGTCATGCCTTTTTATGGCTGAATGATATTTCACTGTGTGGATATAACACTTTTTTGTTGACACCGTAGGTACCTTGGGCTCGGTTCAGTTGATCCCCTTGAGGAACAGGAGGTGGGCCAGGAAGAGGCAGATGGAGAGCTGCAGGTGGAGCTAGGGGCTAGTGGTCTGGATGGCTGTGCACAGGATGAATGTGAAGGCGGCCATGAAGAGGCACAGCAGGGAGAGCCCCAGCCCCAAGTAGGTGATCATGGCCAGCACTGGGTCTTCCTCCTGGGACCCAGCAAAGAGGAGTCCACAGTCAATCTTTCCTTCTCTGGGGTGTCACCATTCACCTTTTCTCCTTCTGCTGAGGAGATGTGGAATTAGAGAGTCTGGTCAAATGATACTTTTCTAAGTACACTGTCTAAAAGGACAAAACTTATAAACATGGATAGTGCCAAGTTTGGAAAAAACGGACTCCACTTGTTGAAAAATGAAAAAGATGACTACCGTTTTGGATAAGAATTTGGGAGTTTCTTTTAAAATTAAACATACATTTACCATGTGACCTAGAAATGGAATTGCTGGATTTACCTAAGAAAAATGAAAATGAATGTTCACCAAAAAACTTGTTTAAGAATGTTCATAGCAGGTTTACTCATAATAGTTCAAACTCGAAACAGCAAATGTCCTTCAAGTGGAGAACAGATCAATAAATTGTGGCACTGTCAAAAATTGCAATGCTATAGAGCAATACAGAAGAATGAGCCTCAGGTACATACTAAAACATGGAAGTATCTCAGAGAATAGGTTGAGCAAAAGAAAAAGATCACAAAAGTGAATGAACTGAATACTTCATTTTTATGTAGTTCCAGAACTATCACACTAAATTATGGTGATGAAAATCAGATCAGTGGTTTTCTTGGGGTGGATGTGGAAGCTTGACTGCCAAAATTAAGCAGAGACTTCCTGGGTCACTGCAAAGATTCTATTTTAAACTAGGGTTGTAATAACAGTATGTTTACAATTATCAAATACCATGGACTATTCACTTATGAAATGACAAAGGTGATTTATCAGAATATAAGTTCACTTTTAAAGAGTGAATTACTTCAGTGTCTGTAGTCTTCCTTTTAGATATTCTGAACTAATAATTGTTGTATTTCGATCCTGAAATGTGTGTGCAACTGAATTTATTTTGTTTGTGTGTTCCTTTCTTTTACACCATTCCTTACTCTCATTCCCTGAGGTCACCTGTGTGAGCTTTGTACCTGTAAAGCTAAAATAAATATTCCTGGAATGGGAAAATAACATGAACTTGAAAGCACATACATTCATCCAGCTCTCATACACCCTTCTTACCTCTCCAGATCACCAACTATGTCTTCCAAGTCCTAGTTTTTATTAAGTTTTAAAGGAGACCATTGGTTGTGAAAAGAGTGAAATACTTTGGTATTTTAGATAGTGGCCCAAAGTTTGCATCCCCAACTTCTTGGAAACCATCTACAAGCTGCAAGGATAACGGTATACAATAACAGCACTATACAATGACAATGATGTACAATGATATACAATGAATATAATGATGTTCACTTCCTGTGAACCTGGAAAATAATTGGAAGAGCTTCTAAAAGCATAGATATTTAATTATTAGTGCACAGGGAAGAGACCAGAAATGTTCACTGTGGCTTCAAAGCTCAGAAGAGCCAGAAAAAGAATGCTTTCTCCAGGTGTGGGCATTCCTCAATCTACAAAATTGAAATTTCATGATTGCAATAGTGGTGGTTCTGTTGGCAGGAGTTTTCTTGTCAGTTCAAAGCTTCAGAGGAGTTCAGACTGTGTGTGTAAATACACAAAGACAGTAAGCCATAATTGCAGGAAGGAGTTTGCCTGTGTGGCTATGGTGGAAAACACAGATTGCATACATGAAAGACCCACAGCTAACATGATATTTTGATTTGATGAAATAAGTAAGCTCACATCAAAGCTCTGTGATATCCTGTAATATAGCTCTGAACACATTTTTTCACATTAATATATTGTAAGTAAGTCCTCAATGAAAAAACCATCTGCTGTGAAGAGGAGTAATTGAAAGGAACAAATAACAGGATATAGACAAAATACTCCAGTAACAAAAGGAAAAAGAAAGACAAAAATGGAAAGTGAGGAGCACTCATCAGCAGATGAACATTGGGATATTATTCACCAAGAATTCAAAAAACAAAAGGGACACTTTCACTTTATGAAAAGAAATGAAAAATCAGAAAGACAAGACTTCAAAGAAGGGGAGTCTTGTAAATTTGAACACTAGAAAAGCTCAGGAAATAAGTGGAAGAGACCTTGACCAAAATGGGGAAATATTAAATAAAATGAGTTTTTATAGCTAAGGTATTTCAAAGTGAATCGGGAGGTTATTCCATAGTTATGGTCATGCACATCCCAGGAAGATCATTGACTGTTACAGTGAACAGTGTCTCAAGCAGGGGTGTTTCTGTGGGCTCTAGAGACCTCTGGACACTAGAGGAAGGGAAGACATTCTCTGGAATTTGGCACGCATCAGTTAGCCTTACCTTGGAATATATTTTACCCAATATAACAGAGTTGGACTCATTTATAATTTCCTTCTACTTGACTCTTCTGTCCCTTTTATTTGAACCTATAATGAACATTATTTTAATTAAATATATGTCCAGAAACTCAAATATTTGGCTGGTCATAAGCTGGTGGAGGCCTTAACCTCAGCAGAGTTGCATCATCCACTGTCCAGTTTATTGGACTCTCTCAGGACAACTAACAAAATGATGTTGCTGGACAATGTCCATCTCAATAAACAGAGAATGCCTACAACTGCAAGCAAGACAGTTGCATCCATCTGCCCCATGTGATCTAAGCCCTTTCTCAATAAGAAACAGAGAGGGCATCACCATGCTAAAATCCTCAATATTGAGTAATGAACAAACGTAAGTGGGGAATGCAACTAAGGACTGAAGTGGACATTATTATTCTAGCAATGGAAGAACTTGTAACATTGATATAAAGACAGGAATCACCAGAGGTACTGAGGAGAGGAAAAGGGAAGAATAGGTGTAACATGGGGCATTTTGAAGACATTAGTATTACTCTGATTGACATTGCAATTATGGATACAGGCCATTATACATTTTGTCAAAACCTATAAAAATTTGTGGTTGAAAGTATAAACTATAATGTAAACTATTGACCATGGTTAAATAGCAATGTTTCAATATGTGTTCATCAATTGTAACAAATGTACTACATTAATAAAAGATGCTGTTAATGGGGGAAATTGTGGGAGGTGAAGGGGGTGGGGTATATGGTAATCTACCTATACTTTCATGGTATCATTTATGTAATCTAAAACTTCTTTAAAAATAAAAAATACAAAAATAATCAGCCTTCAGCAAAGAAGTCAAAACTCAGAGGGAGCTTACAGAGAATGAAACAACGTAAAACAAAGTTTAAGGGGCATAGACAATGGGAATGAGAAAATGACCAAAATGAGATGGACATAAGGAAAGAGGTATAAAGAATCAGAGGAAAAACAAATATAGACGTTAGACAAAGGAAAGCCAAAATATATATAATTGGAATACTCAATGAAGAAAATCAAAATGATGGAAGATTACAAATATGAATAGATATATTTCAAATTATGTTTCAAAATGAAAGAAATGTTGAATTTACAAATTTAAAGCAAAACTATGCCTGGGGGTTGGGAGTGGAAATAACCAAGAATGATCCACAAAACATATCTTAGTATAGCTACCATACTTTAAAATTTAAAGGAATTCACTGGGCAGCTATAGAAATTTTTGTAGCATCTGTGTGTTGAAATGTGGCACTAGCTTTCAAAATTACAATTACAAATTTGACTTGGCAATATTATTGCCACATTGTAGCAGCAAAAATTGGAAAAAATATTCATCATTAGGAGACTTGTCAAACGAGGTAGGGTGCATCCATAAAATGGCAGGCCATATACTTGTAAAAAAATATAAATGTTCTTTATACATAGGGACAGAACTATTCAAATGTATTAAGTGAAACAAATGCGTGAATGTTTCTATTAAACAACTGACTGAAGAAAAACAAAATGATATCATGCAAATATTTGTTTTTTTATACTTAAATTTTCTCTAGAAGTGCTAAGAAACTGAGATTTCTTCTCAGAAGGAAACATCACTAGTGCACATGTGTCAGAAAGAAACTCTGCAATGTCAAACCACATGTAGCTTTTGCATTTTGAAACATGTGGATATTTTACCACTTCCAAAAATTAAACAAAAAAAAACCACAAAAACGTCCACAATGCATGCTATAGGAAAGTGACCGGGGTTAAACACATTGTGTTGGAGTGTTGTTTGGATTTCTCTGGGTTCCCATGAGGTATGGCCATTTAACTCACATCATTGTCATCTGATGATGCATTAGGAGGGCTTACCTGAGTGGATTATTTCCTGATGATCAAAAGAAAGTAACTATG
>JAQZBX010036895.1:13633-24106 GCA_029593785.1 Cabassous unicinctus
GTACCTGGTGCCCAGTGTCCAGCAGCCTGTGGTCGCCCAGTGAGCACATGCCTCCTGGCCGTGCTCCCAGAGGGCACAGACCACCTCCTGCCCTAGCCCTGGGGTCCCTAGAGTAGGAACAGGGCATAGGTGTGTGCTGTCGTTCTGGGGTTCACATGTGCTGACCCCAAGGTGGCTGGGGAAAGGCTGACAGTCCTGGGGAGATGATGGAATCCAGGAGTCACTGCTGAACCCCAAGTCTGAGCTGTGCAGCAAGGCCATGTCCAGGACACCCTTCCTCACACACCCACCAAAAATCACGTTGTGGGAGGTTAAGGTGACTGGGAAGCTGAGGTTCTTGGCGTCCTTGTTTCCCAGAAAGGCAGAGATGATGCCTGAGAGCAGGATTGGCGGCCGTCCCTGCGGCCAGACCTGGAGTGGCTCGTGCAGAGCTGCCTGCTTCTCTGGCTCCTGGAACACTGATCTTCAGCCATCATTTTCCCTGGAGTGGACACCAGGCTCAACACAGAAGGACCTGGACGATGAGGACATGTCTAATTTCTCAGGGTCCCATCTGGGGCCCCTTCCTTCTCAGGGTCCTCCCTTCCTGGCCCCACACATCCCACTTCCCTGTACTCTTGGGTTCCTTGTGGTCATATGTCTGAGTGGCTTGTCCCCGTAGGGGCCTCGATGTACCCCCTCCCCCACCCCAGCTTTAAATAAGTCAGCAGTTTCCTATGCCATGTCCCAGGACAGCAGCAGCTTTCCCTTTGTTGGCCCCAAGTTCACATGCCTGATTCCTCCCTCCTGCACCATGAGGGACAGTTCTATGAGTTGTGACAGCAATGAAGGGGTGAAGAGAGGTTAATATTGTGACAGGAAGACGGTTGTGCAAAACCAGCATTGTACATATTTTTCTTAATATGTGGGAAAAACACACGTAATCTAAACAATTGACTATAGTAAACAGTAATATTTTAATATTCTTTCATCAAGTGTAACAAATGTATCATACTAACGCAAAGTGTCAGCAATAGGGTGGTTCATGAGAATGTTGTACTTTTTGCATGACTTTCCTGTAAACCTGCATTCTTCTAATATGTAAAAAATTACAATAACTAAAAAAAAAACAAAATTATGCTAAGTAGAATAAGTCAGACACAACATATTGCATACTACATATAGCATGATTCCATTTATATAAAATGTAAATGTAAATAAATTTTATACATATTTATATTATTTATTTTATATTTATTTAATATAAAATATTATATTTATATAATATAAAGAAGGATGGGGAAGGATGGAGGGATTGAGAGGTAACTGCTAAATGGTTTCAAGTGTTTCTTTTTGGAGTAATGAAAATGTTCTAAATTGATTGTGGTGATGAATGCACAAGTCTGTGATTATACTAAAAGCCATGGATTGCATGGATTGTATGGTGTGTGACTATATCTCAATAAATTTCTTTTATTTTAAAAAACCTATTGTACATATTTTACTTATGAGTTTATGTAAATATGTATAATTACATTATAAAATATGGTATTTTATCTTTGTTATTTTATAAATATATTGAATATATTTATATTCATCTATTATTTTTATAATATTATTAGATATTATTGTAAATGCACATAAAATCTGAATTTATGTATGTTGACACATAAACCTGGGAGCATGAAGTCAGCACTGAGCTCCTCTGAATGTGGGCTGCTAATGGTCCCTCAGTAGACAGAACCACCTCAGCTAAGGAGTTTTGTCCTTCCCCAGGTGGCTCCTTTGAGCCTGGAAACCAGGCCTTGTGGCCTCCACGTGAGATGAGCTCCAGAGCTCCTGGCAGATCAGACTGAGCCTGTCCACACACCTTCTTGGAGCTCCTTTGTTGGCCCATCCTGCCCCTTCCCTCCCCTTGTCCTGGGAGTCCCATGATTCCTGAAAAATCACTTGGAAAAGCCTTCCCCTCTTGGGGTCAACTTCCATGGACCCAATCAGTGTGCATTTATTTTAAAAAGATCCTTCTATCCTCCACATTCTCAAGAGAATATGAAGGATGCACTGTTGAAGGAATGGAAGAAATTCTGCACTGGAATTTCCATGTGCATATCCTGAGATTCAAAAAGGCAAACTTGAAATGCTCTCTGGAAACAAAAATAGAGCTCACTATCAACAAAACAACATTTCTCCTGGTACTCCAAACCAAAAGGTATTCAAGATGAAGGCACAGTTACCAAACAAAAATTAGATTATATAAAATTGAAAGAGTCCCATCCACCTAACTAGAGTAGACTCAGAAATTTTCTGATAGCCAAGTAAGTGCACAAAAATAGTCTTGGGGCTCAACACAAACACCAAAGATACAAATTGCTATTGAAAATTCACTTTTAAATGTCTAATAATATTAAATTTGTGTTTTTCAAATGAAATAGTCTTCATTGCAAAGCAGTGTCAAGTTTATTTTAAATCCTTCATGATTTCCATTGCTTCAGCTGGCCATTTTAGCACAGTGAAAAATGAAACCTTTTAAGTTGCATGCATTACATTTGGTTGTTTCCTTTTAACTTAATCAGGAGAGTAGCACTAGGTAAGAGTGATCAATTTGGTTCCAGGGCTTAGGGGAGGAATGAAGAAGGAGCTGGGACAGACCCAGCAGCTAATTGTACCAGATGCAGGACCTCACCTGTGAGAGACCCAGGGACACATCTGTGCCAGACTAGGGGCTGCACCTGTTCCAGGACAAGGGACTTACCTGTGCATGCAGGAGGCTGTGTGGTAAATGGCCCATTGGGCAGGACCCTTCTCAGGCCTCTCAGACATCCTCCAGGCCAGTGAGGAGGTGAGTGGACACACAATACTGCTCTGAATGGGGCAGGGTCTCCAGGTCTCCGGGGGTCTCCAGCAGGTTACCTACCTCTTTTTTGAGGTCCTGGGGCCATAGGGGACAGAGCTTAGCCCAAGAGATCAGACCACCTGATCATCTCTGTAGGGGATAATAGTGGCACCAGATGTTTTCTGGGTGGTCCTTACTCCTGAACCCCATCCCCTGGGGGAACAACACTGGCCAGGAGCTGCAAGAATGTCTTAAAGCAGAGTCCAGGAGCAGATACAGGAAAGACCATTAGTAAGTGCATCTGGCTGTCTGGGAGCCTGTCCATTACCTGAGGGACTGCACCTCCACCCACCTGGGAGAGGTAGACCCTGGGCCAGGATCACCTGGACAAAGCTGCCCAGGCCACTTGCCTCCACCTACTCTTACCTGGATGGGACTCCCAGCCAAGGCTGGCTTGAAGTCTCTGCGAAGGGCCTGGATTTTGTCAAAGAAGCTGTAGAGTGTTTGGGGAGAGGGAGAAGAGGGGCGTCAGAGCACCTAGCTGAGGAGGGGGACCCAGGACACAGGGGTGCAGTGGCGCATGCTGTGCAGCCTGCTTACCTGCTGGGGTCACTCACCTGGCTGCTGATTCCAGGGTGGCAGGGCCCGGGGCAGGAGGAGACTCTGCAGGGGACAGGACAGAGCTTCATAAGGTGGGAAGGGGTGTATGTGTGTGCGTGTGTCCATTGCCAGAGGTGGGGGCCTGGGGTCAGGTGAGGCCATGCACCTGCAAAGACAGTGGTCTTGTGGTTATTCGGGGACCAAGGTTTGGGCACCCAGCCTTGGCAACAGTGGCACTTGTCTGCACTATCGGTGCTGACTCAGTGGGTGGACTCCTGGCAATGATGCATCCCGGATATGCACTCATTCTCATCTGGGGACACAATGAAGAGGGTCAGGCCGCTTCCAGCCAGGAGTAGACCCCTCGTCTGTGGGACCTGCACCCCTTTTTCCTGGCTGTGGGTGAATCTCCATGGTGATCCCACATCCCAGAGAATGGACACATCAGGGATTATGGGAAGTGTGGAGAACCCTGGCATGCAATAAGTGAGCCTCTGCAGATGCTCAGGTGTGAAATTATTGGAACATCTTCATCCCAGCCGGAAACAGGCTGCTGCCAGGGGAAACCAGAGAGCCCCCCTTGGCCCTCAGCTTCTTTCGTGGAACCCCCATATCTTTTCACATCTAGCCTGGCTCAGCAGGAGTGGATGCCATTAAAAATGGGATCGACTTATTGATTATGGGAAAGTGGAATCTGATCTCTGGACCTTCGCAGATGGTGGTGTTTGGGCCACTGGGGGACCCAGGTACTGCCTTCCAGTAGTTGGCAGCAGCACTGACAGCTACTCAGGTTCTTAAGGCAGTGAGCAGAGCTGTGGGAGGGGTTTCACTCCGAGGTGCATTTGTTCACATCTGAGGACAAAGTCAAAGGGTCAGGCCCTGTCTCTGCCTGGCTCAGGCCCTCCCCCAGCTCACCTCACCCATTTCCCATTTTCTCACTACTTGGTGCCAAGGGTCCCAATCTTTTTGCAAGTGCTGCCACCTGGTGACCTTCAACTTTACTCTCAAAGCACCTATGGTGTCATCCCTGGCAGGTGGGAAGGGCAGGGTCTATGATCTCTGGTTTACACCAGGTGAAACAGATTACATTTGAGTCTAGATAAGAACCCAGTATCCAGAGACCCAGAAAGGCCTTTCTGGGCCTGGGAGAAAGTCTGAGGCAAGGAGCAGGGAGAGAGGTCCTGTGTCTCATGCCCATCACAGTTCCTGTGCGACATATCCTCAGGTGTGGCCCAGGCTGGAGTGGGGTGAGGCCATGGCATAGGGAGGTGTGGGTGGGGGATGGACTCAACCCCTCACAGGCTGCAGGTCCTGCTCCAAACCAGCCGGCTGTTCTTTCCCCTTCCTACATATTGAAGTCCACAGGGCATCTCTACAACCTCTCAGCTGCTCCTCTCTCTCAACCCTGGTCTGTTTCTAAAAATGACAATGTGCCTCCTCCATAACCACCCCCTTCCCCATGCCAGGGGCTCATGGGAGGCTCCCTCAGCCTGGAACGCAGACAGGGACCATGACCACAGTAGGCAGTTGCCCAGGTTGTTCACTGCCCAAGGGTGCCCAGCCAAGGAGGCCACTGGGGGCTAAAAACCAGCCATCCCCAAACAAAGCTTTTTCCATCTGGAGAAGAGAAGGTGAAGACACTGTCGTCCTGGCAAGCCCCAGGCATGTGGGGCCCGGGAGGACGAGCAGCACCATGGACAGATCCCCCACTGTGCTCCAAGCAGGTCCTGGTTGCCTCCACATCCCCAGCACACAGACCCCTGCCATGTCCCTCCTCCTCACTGGGGAGGCTCGGCTACCCACCATCAGCACATGGCACCAGGAAAAAAAGGCTGGCACCAGGCTGTGGCTCATTTCCTTTGTGGTAGGGTGGGTCTGCTTGACCTTGGTTATATCTTCAACTCCTGCCTTCCCTCCCTCCTCTCCTTGCTCACTGGATTCTCCACTAACTCCCTCTCTCTGGATGAGCCATGACTCTTGCCTGCCCTCTTCTGACTCCCCTCTGCCACTGCAGATGTCTGAAGCCCCTCTCTGCTCAGCTGGCTCCTTGAAACAGCATGAAATATGGTGATGTTGGAGGGACCGGCTCTTCTGGGCAGGGGTGGTGCCCACTGTGTGGAGGCAGCTTTTACTGAGTGCCAGCCCAGGGCATGACCCCAGCATCTCCGCCTTCCTCCCACTGGGTAGCTCTTAAGAAGGGTGTGTCACATAATAATAAGTTTTAAAACACAAAGACATGTTGTAGGGGCTAGTATGTGCAGACTTGTTAAAGCACTTGCCATTTCATTGGTCATCCCAGGAGCCATACATGGGGGTACCACTATTATCATTCCCATTTTCCAGGGGGTAAACTGAGACTCAGCAAGTTTATGTGATCTGCCAATGTCACAAAGAAAGCAGGTGGCAAAACCAGGACTTCATCCAGATATGCTGGACCCAGAGACCGTGTCTTTGGCCCTCAGGTTGCCCCACCCTCTGCATTGATGGGGCAGGTACACAGAACACCTGATCTGTCTCACAACCCAGCACTGCACATGTCAGCAGGGCCCTGTACCCCTGGATTCTGCAGAAATGTCTCTAGTGACCTCAAAACCTGATGGAGGGGAAGATGTGGGATGTTGGGTGTTCTTACTTTGATACTTGTTCTCGCTCCTATTTCTGAACATTTTCCCCCAAATGGGGGCTCATATCCTGTGCTGCACAAGCAGTGGTAACTCCCCTCCAAGTTCTTGCAGTCTGCCAACTTCCATCCGGACACTGTAGTGAATGGTGCACACTCACTGATGTCTGGAACACAGCAGGGCAAAGGGTCACCTCCTAAAGATGTGATTCCTACACATTGGATTCTCCAGGCTTTGGCCTGACTCCCAACCATGGGTTCTGACACTGTGCTGTCTTAAGAAAAGAATTAGATTAATTAATCATTGATTTATTAAATAATCCATGTCTTTTATGAAGATTAAGCTCACCGACTGCTTGGCTGAGGCTGGACTGGTTGGACAGTGGCTGGAGCCAGCCATTCCTGAAGGTCGCTTAACCAGCTCATCTCAGGCCTCTGGTTGGCACCCCAGATTTGGACACAGGAGGTAAGTGCCAAGTTGAGGAGTGAATGGGAGGCTCTGCATCCCCCTCCCAAGTCTTTACAGGTCAAGCTGAGGCACAGGCTACAGCCTCCAAACTAACTCCTTGCTCAGTGGATTTGGAGGCAGCCACTCCTGAAGGCCTGCTGATCAGTCTTCCCCTCTTTTATGTCCTCTGGCTGGGCCTGTGGAAAGTTAGATTCAGACACCATGGCTGTCCCAAGTTGGGGACCAACAGGAAGTATGAAGCTCCCTCCCCAGCTCTAAAAGTGATGATGGCAGCTCAGAGCTAGGGCGTCAGGAAAACTGATAGCCTTCCTTGGTTTTGAGGCAGAGGATAAAGTTGGGCTACCCAAGCCAACACTCATCATTTAGGCCTGAGGGTAAAGCATGGTTGTCCAGCTCCTGTCTCATTGATCAGAAGGACCCACACAGTCCCACACCCATGGACAAGGGCCTACACCAGCCCCAATGTCATGTAGAGAGTAGGGGGTGGAAGACAAGGCTTTTCAACATGCTCCCACTGAAGGAAATTATTTTGGCCACTACACATTTCTAGGGTTTTCTGTTGTCTCCCAGCCCCTTTCCCCCAGCCCAGGGAACTCCCCCCACCCCTTATCTGAACAAGTCATGGATGAGAAATGATGAGGCAGAAGAATGTGGTCACAGCTGTAAGTCAGTAGAGGTTTTACCTTATCTCTCCCTGATTGCTCAGTCAAGAGGAGAGACATCAGGGACCAGATCCCTTCAAGCAGCTCAGAGCAGAGGCTGGATGCCATTGACTAAAGATAACAGAAGCTTAATAAGAGCCAATGACACAAGAATGAATCAAAGTTCAGGGATGAGGCAAAAATATAGAGATGGTTAAAAAATTGATGACTGCTAGGGGTTCAGGGAAGAGAGGAATGTTGCTATAGGGGGAGAACAGTGCAATTTTAGGGCAGTGAAATGTTTCTGTTTGCTGCCCTATTGGTGGAGAGATGAATTTTATGTTTCTCACACAGAAATAGAAGTGAGCAGCACAAAGAGCAAATCTCAAAACTATAGACTTCTGTTACTAATAATGTATCAATGTTGGTTCATCAATTGTAACAAGTGAACCTGAGTAATGCAAGATGTTAACAAAGGGGTAAACTGTGTATGTTGGGGGGGAGGGGAAGGTTCTTATGGGAACCCTCTATCTGTGAAATTTTTGTAAATCTAAAATTGCACTAAAAAAGTTTATTATTGAAATTAAGAATATCTTTCTGATTGAATATCTAGAGTAGTTTATACATAAATATATATGCAGATATGTATAAAGGAGGATGGAACTTCGTACCCTGTACATTCTGATCTTGGGGCCAAAGGCTTTTAGAGCCCAAAAGGACTCACAAGATGACCATGGCTCAGGACAGGTGTCTGATCTCCTCCCAACTGGAATCCTCCTCTCCGCTCTGGCAGATATCCCTCCTGAGGCCCTGACTAGGGTTCTGTGCATCGACACAAGGACAGGATAGGAAGGGGGAGGAAGTGATTCCTGTTGGATCCATGCCAGCACCCACCCGTGAAATGGGGTTTCCCACATGCTGCTCTCACACTTGTGGCCATGGCTGAGACCTGTCCTCAAGCCTGTCAGATGGGGTGGGCAGGGGGAGTTGGGAATTAGGTGTATGGATGGGGAGGATGTGACAGTGGAAATTCCCTAACCAGACAAGTGTCTCACAGAAAGGAGCTTGAGCCCAGTTCTCTTTGCAGCAGCAGCTTCCCTCCAGGTTCACCCGTGTGCAAATTCCCATTGGACATGCACATGCCAACAAGCAAAACAAACCTCTAGGAATAACCTAGGGGCACAGATGACGGGGGCAGTGACAACAATTTTTTACTGATTGAATCTATTTTTATCTAAATTTTTAATAGCATATGGACATTGAGAAAATAAAGAATCTGTAAAATATGAAAACAATGTAAATCACCCATAATTCTACCACACACACAACTGTAAAATTTTGGGGGATGTTTTTCTCATCCTTTCAAACATATTAGGAATATCTTCCTTTACCAATAAATACAAATGTAAGATTATTTTTTAGAAGATGAAGAGTATTTGCTGGTGTAAAGTATTATGATTTCCTTTTATGATTCTTTATTGTTGAAGAATAAAACCTCCTTAGCTCTAGACCTGGATCTAGATTCTGACATCTTACTTATTTTTTTAGATCTTGGACAAGGCTCTCAATCCCTTTCAGAAAAGTGTAATTATTTATAAAAATATACTGAACCTGCATGCCTCATGGAATTCCTGTGAGGGTCTCATGGGTACATTTGTGATGTCCTTGGTTAACATCAATTACTGTGTCAACATGAAACAAGAAACCACGGTCGTGAACTTGGCAGGCGTTCCCGGGAACCTCCAGCTGTTGGTAGTTTCCTGAGCCTCCAGCTCTTGGAGATTTCTCTTTTCTTGTCATTTACATTATTTGTCCTTTTTTGCTTGCACAAGGAAAATAATAAAAAAGGCACTAAAAATCATATTTTTTTTTGTTTTTGGAACTATGAGCTCTGAACACAATACATGTTGATCATGAAAACCTGACTGCCCATTTCCATCACATTTCTCTGCCCTGTCTTCTCTTTCTTTTCCAAAAATCTTTGCTGTGCTCCAGGGACAAGGACATGGGGTGCTGCAACATCTCTGCTGTGCCCCACCCCGCCTTCTTCCCCTGGGCATTTGTATCTTTGCAGGTACAGCTTCCATAGTATGTGATGAATCTCTTTTCTCTTACTGCTTTCAGTATTCTTCTCTTTGTCCTGAGCATTTGACAATTTGAAAAGTATATGTCTTGTGGCAGGCCTGTTAGGATTTATATTCTTTGGGGTGTGCTGTGCTTCCTGGACAAGTTCAACCATGTCCCTCAATTGTGTTGGGAAATTTTCAGCCATTATTTGCTCCATCACTCCTTCTGTCTACTTTTCCTTCTATTCTCCTTCAATGATGCCTTTAATGAGTATGTTTTTGTGTTTCATGTTATCATTCAAGTCCCTAATCCCTGCTGGATTTTTTCTATCTTTAAATCTATCTGTTCTACTATCTGTTTGATTTCTGATGTACTGTCTTCCACATCACTTATTCTTTCCTCCGCCTGTTCAAATCTGCTGTTTTGTGCTTCCAGGGTATTTTTGGTTTCTTGCATTGTGCCATTCATCACCATCATATCCTGTATCTTTCTGGGCACATTTCCAATTTCTTCATTATGTTCTCCCAGTGTCTTCTTAATATCCTTAATCTCTTCCTTCACTTCATTTAGTTGATTCATGATATTTGTTTGGGCATTTCTGATTCATTGCTTCATGTTCTGCATTTCCTCCTGTTTTTGTTTGTTCATTAGACTAGGCCATGTCTACCTGTTTCTTAGTATGGCCTGTAATTTTTTTTGTTGTCTAGTTATCTGTTTATCTTGATGGGTTTATTTGGATGGTTAGCTTCTCTTTCCACTCTAGGGTTTTATTTTGTTGTTTTTGTGTGTGTGGTAAAGATTCACATAGATCCATAGAATCCATAGAATACGTAGGAAAATAAATAATTAACCCATGTGAAAAATCAGAAGAAATACAGTGGAATAAGAATAAAAAAGTGTAATATGAAAAGTAAAATGAGAAACAAAATAGAGAACGATATATACAATGAATTAAAAGGCCAAATGATGAGAAGAGAGGAAAAGAAAACAGAAAAAAGAAAAGAAAAACAACACAAAAGAAAAATTTAAAAAAATTAGAAAAAAGAAAAAACAAGAGAGAGAAATAAAAATATTAAAAAATTGAATACCCAAGAAAAAGACATGGAGTGAAAGAAAAACAATAGAAAAGAGAAGAAAGAAAATTGAATGAGAGAAAAGAATTAATGTAGGTAGAAAAAGTAGGTAAAAGAAAAAAAGGGGAGGTAATAGAGAAAGGGAAACAAGAAACAAAACAGGAGCACTTTAAAGAGAAAAAAAAAAAAAA
>JAQZBX010036896.1:0-24020 GCA_029593785.1 Cabassous unicinctus
GCGGTCCCTTTCACTGCTGAGCAAAGAAGTAGCAGCAGGAGCTGCAGTCGCGGCGGACGGAGCGGGAATCCTGTGCGTGAATATCCTTGGGGGACAGGGAAAGCGGTAGAGGCGTAAAGGGATGCTGGAAACGCCAACCAGGCTTCTCCTAACCCGAAGTTGGGGCACTATTTGCCCAGAGCTTCTCCAGTCCCAGCTCCGACGTGAGCAGTGCCTCCGCCCGGCACGCATCTGCAGTGTGCCAGCAAATGCGACGCCCAAACCACGCAGAGCAGTGCCAAGGGCTCCAGGAGGCGCAACGCCGGGCGCTCGCGTGGGCCGACCGTTTCCCCGCCCTGCCCAGGGTGGCAATCCCAGCCTGCCGCCTTACACGCACACTTTGCTGCCCCCGGCATTCCCTAAACCAGCATCTGGAGAACGGCACGGTCACGCTGCACCTCCCCCGCCACGCCGCGCACGCTCACACACACACGCGCGCGCTTCCCATCCCTTCCACGCTCTGCAACCAGTCACCGCACCACGAAGGCACCGGCCCCGGGAACCGCCAGGACCGCGCAGGCGGCGCCTCCTCCCGCTCGGCAGCACCTAGACTCGGGGGGACCTCGGGGCAGCGCCGGGCACCCCCTTGCCCGCGGGTCACGGCGCGCGCTCCGCCGAGGACGCAAAGGCAGCTCTTGGCACCGAGACGGCGCGCGCGTGCAGCCCGCAAGCCCCCGAAACTGCGCCGGGGCAGAATTCCCGTTAAGTGCCCGCGTGCCCGCCAGCCCCCGCGCCCCACCCGGCACCTGCTCTGCGCCCCTTTCCCCCGCGGTCCCGAAGGTCCAAACCCCGCGGCGGCCCGGGCCCGGCTCCAGCAGCTCCGAGGCGCCCCGGGACCGAGCCTGTGCGCCCGCCGTGGTCTCGCCGCGCTCTGCCGCCTGTTTTTACACACTCACGCACACACACGCACATCTTCCTTCCCTCGCCCGCCAACACACGCACCTGCACACACTTGGTGAATCCCGGCTTTTCCCGCAAGCCCGTGGGCACCCAGCCACCCCCGCCCGCGCCGCCCGGGAACCTGCACTCCCCGCTCCCGCCCCGGCCCCCGCAGTGGGTGTCCCCAGCCCCTTCCCCCGGGAGCCCGCGCCGGGCGCGGCGCTTACAGTTCGCAGGAACTGGATCTCATCCTCGCCTTCGCCCCCATCGGCCATGGCTCCGCGCCTCCTCGCCGGAGCCCCGCGAAGCCCGGGGCAGCCCCTCGCGCCTCCCGCTGCTGCTGCCGCTGCTCCCGCGGCCGGGAGTTGACGGGCGCCTGCTGGATGCGGAGCGCCAGGCGGTCCCCGCCCGCAGCGCGGAGGCGGCGGCTCGGAAGCGGGCGGGCGGGGGCGAGCGCGGCGGCGGAGCCTCCCCGCACCGCCCTGGGAGCCAGGAGGGGCGCCTGGGGCCCGGGAGGACGCGGAGCGGCGGCCCCGGCAGCCCCCGGCTCGCGCGCGGCGCGCGGATCCCCGCCTGCGGCAGGCTGGCTGCTCGGCCCCGGCGGCTCGGAGCGAGTGCCCGCGGCTGGCGGAGCCGGGGCTGCTGCCGCGGTGGGGGCGGGGAGCGGGGGCGGGCGGGGAGGAGCTCGCGGCTCCCCCGCTGCTGCAGGTAGTCTGCAGCCGGCTCCCTCGCGCGCGCGGGCTCGGGGCCCAGCGCCGCTTACTGGCTGCGCGGGGTATCGGGGCCCGCGCGCAGCCCGCCGCACAGCCCGTTACCTGCGCGGGGCCCTGGCCCCAGGCCCAGGCACTGGCCCCTGCGGACCTTAAACCCGGGACGCGGTCCTCCTTCCCCCCGGGCGGGACTCCAGCGGGAGCTGCCACACTACCTCGGGTGCTACGGAGGGACCAGCTTTCACCTGGGCGCCCTGGGGGGGGACACCTCCAAGGAGTTAACGCAGCATTTGGTGCTGGGTTTTAAACGCGGTGCCCTCTGTTCACCGCAACGTGAGAATTTTTCAGTATTTAGTTTTGCTCTGCCATGCTTTCTTTTCACAGGTAATATTTGATCTTATGATACCTCTGTCATAGCCATACAAAGTGCGTGTTTTGGATACGCAGAACTTTGTTCAATTAATTCGCCAAACACTTAGCGCGTTTGTCAGACCTGGTGCGTGACGGATGTGAGAGTTTATCGTCCAGGTTAGATGCACCGAGGAACTGCGGTGAAGTATGGGATAGTATCTGTAAGTCTGACTCACTGGCTAGAGCTCAGCTCAGTCTGTCTCATTATCCTCCCTATAACGTCGTTTTCTTCTGAAGAAATCCGAACATTCCACCGCAGGTATCAGTATCTGGCTCCTGCCAGACACACTAGTGTGCAGTAGCTCACTAAAGCCCCATGTAACGTGGGGCTGTAAGAAACGCAAGCAGACGATTTGAACAAGAAGGCATGTATCTCTTCCTATTCCGCAGCTCTTTAAGTATTTTTAGGATACTTGAAAATAAGTATGGAAAGCTCAGTAGAGTTAAGGTTCCAAATGTCCATCTTTAAAAGATGCAAAAACTGTAAAAAAGATAGTCTGCCTCAGTTTACCTAAGTTCCACATTTTGCAGCTGAGTACATTCCAGTCAGCTGACATTTCATTTTCAGCTTTCCTTAACTTTATACTTACTGAGCTAGTTCTGATTTCCAATTGAAGGAACACTATAAAGAATACATCTATAAATAATAGTCTTCCTCATTGGTAGGGACCAGTAATCCTCGGCCCTACCTTATGGAGGTGTACTAGTCATCCTACCTAAGTACTTGGCATAGTCTTGTATATTGATCCAGAGCAACTAGCCAATTCTTAAGCCATTATTATTTAGGAGAATTTTTAACTCTTATGAACCTTTAAACGGGCAACCAGGGTGTTCAAGGTAAAACCTTTTTCATTTTAGCATTTTAAGTACGCTGTAAACTACTCTAGCAAGAGTTATGTTCATTATTTCTTTAATTCTCTCAACATAATTGACATGTTAAATGACCTTGACAGTCGACTACTGTTATTCATATGTACCCTTCAATAGCAAATACACTTAAAGTAGATGTTTATAAAACATCCCAATGTTTAATACCATTTATGTGGTCTTTAAAACATAAAAATACACTAATACTGTGAGATTTATAGATTCCTGTGGCGGTTTGAAGCTGTATGTATCCCGGAAAAACACATTCTTAAACTGAGTCTATTCCTGTAGGTGAGAACCCTGGTAAGCAGGACCCAGCTCAATCAGGGTGGGTCTTAATCCTATTACTGGAGTCCTCTATAAGCAGAGTGAAATTGAGAGAGAGAGGAAGCCAGTGACGCAAAGGAGCTGAATTTCAAGGGATTCTGGAAGAGATCCGGGGGCCAGGTGAGGCCGCCATGTGCATTTCCACGTGACAGAGGAGCCCGGGACCAAGGGCTGCGGGCAGCCAGCCCACAACGCCAGTCTTCTGGTAGGAAGCACCATCTTGATGACACCTTGATTTAGACTTTCTTTCAGTCTCAAAACCATGAGCAAATAAATTTGTGTTGTTTAACCTGACCCATCCCATGGTATTTGCTTGAGCGTCAAATAAATTAAAATAATCTCTAGTCTATAAAATAGTTTTAAAGGTATTCCAACATGTTTGAAAAAGATTCATAATATTTATCTTTAAAAGGAGAACTGAAGCAAAAATGGCAAGGCTATTAATAATGGTGGTGGGTATGTGAGTGTGATAATAATTTGGGTTCTCTTTAATACCTTGACATATTTCTTAATTTTAAAAACTAAAATAACTTTTACAAGAAAACTACTGAAGTGAAAGCTGTGGAAAATTTTTTCTTACAGTATTCTTAAAAATTTAACTGTTGGTTGGTTTGGTTTGGTTTGGTTTGATTATCAATACCTAGTTTCTTTTTCTGATTAACAACTGTAGTAAGAAAATTTGTTTTTGAGTGGAAATATCAGAAAATGAAAACTAATCTAAATTTTAAGTATAATTTTAATTGAGGCAAAGAAATATATTTTTGATACAGTTTAAAGTTTTTTTTCAATTTCTTATTGCTGACTCAAACTGTAAGGGATTAGCAAACCCACAATTTCACATTCATAAAATAGAAAAAAAAATATTTGCTTATTTTAAATTTTCATAGGCCTCCAATACTTGATACCTGTGGGTTTTGTAACTTTTACAAAAATGTTTCTTTTTCTCTAAGCGCGTATTACATACAATAATGTTGAGATTCCCTATTGAAATCTGTAAGCGTAATGTTGCTTTATTGGAATCTTTATCCTCAGTAGACTGAATTTCCCGTAACACCTCCATTTTAGGTCTTTATTAATCAGAAATCCAAGTAGTTTAGAGGATGACATTTCCAAATTTTTAGTCCAAATTTGGATAGTTTTTTCCCTTATGACCAATTTTATATCATGCAAGAGAAAAAAAATCATGTTTCCTTTTTTAAAAAATTAAGAGCTTTTCTACAGTCATCTAACAAGCCAAAGTAGCCCACTACTCATTTGGTAGCATTCTATACATCCTTAAAGAAGAAAAAGGTTAAGAAAAAAATGTAAGATTTTTCATTTTGACTTAGAACTTACTACGCTTCCCAATGATGTATGAAAGCATTAGAAAATTACCCTCTTCCTTGAGGTCTCTACAGAAAGTCAGCTAAAGTACTAGGTGTTATTTTAATCCAGCTCCTTTCACTTAAAAGATCACAAAAATTAAAGACCTTAATGCTGAAGTGAAGCCCTCTAAAGTTGTCATTAGGTCATTATAAAATTAGAATTTGAGAGGCCCTAACATCCTGACATTTAGCCCCTTCCTTTTCAACTCCGATTTCTAGTTTTAAAAATCTCTAGGAAAGGTTTCACAGCATTTCTTCTTATCCCATTTCAGAACTTAACCAACCAAAAGTATATAAAATTTCCATTTTACTTCTATTTTATTACATGTATTATATGACCTACACCTGTCCTAGAAATAAGTGCCAGCAGGTCCCCCTGGCACTCGGTGCACGTGGCCCTCAGGTAGCGTGGCCTGAATCCCAGGTCCGTGTTACTGCGTGGTGGGCAGGATGGTGTTGCGAATGATGACGATGATGGTGGCAGCTCATTTACTGAGCATTTACTATGCTCCAGGCACTGTATTTTTGTTGTTTCTTTTAATCTTCCAAACCGTTTTAGCGAAGAGGAGACCGAATCTTAGAGAAGTAACCTGGCCAAGGCTACACAGCTGCTAAGTGGTGAGGCAGTGGTCTGCAGACTCTGAAGGCTGGGCTTCTTAACACTTTATGCTACCCCATCCCAGAGGGAAAGTAAAAAATAGAGTCTAGACTAGAATGAACTATAAAAAGCTCTGGCAGCCCCAGGAGATCTGTTCCTGGTTGCAGGCCAACCCTAGGGGTCCAGCTAGCTCGTGGAGTGCCAAGTGAGTTCTGGAACCAGACAGGGGTTATATTTGCTCAGAAACAAAAACCAACTTGTGCCCTCCTACGCAGTTTGGATTCTTAGGGGAAATTGGTTTTTCAAGATTTGAAGGTTATTTATCACTATCTTATCATTTTCTTAAATTGATCTTAAAATTATGAAGCCCCAAACTACAGTAAGTGTTCTGGTCTCCAGGGTCAGGACTGACTTACATGTAGATGATAAGTGAGCGTGGTCCACCTCCTGGGCTCAGCCTAGCCCTTGACATCACAGAGAGGGTTGGTACCAATAACTTGGTAGCTAATCTTCCTGTTTCTTGTTTTTTTCCACTGTGAGTCATCTTCCAGACTCCCACCAGAATAACCTCCTATAACAACATTTCCATCCTGTCACTTCCCTGCCCGATAAGCCTTCACTGGCTCCCAGATGCCTACCAAATTACATTCAAACTCTCCACGATACAGCCTTCCACATACCTTTCCAATGTTTATTTCCAAGTATGCCTTGATTGGGCTCCAGACCATTTTATGCTAGTTCTCAGATAAAACATGTGCATTATTCAGGCATGCTTTTCTTTTGCTGTCTCCTCTGCCACCTAGCATGACAAAATCCTTCAAGGACCAGCCCAAAGCCTGCCTCCTTGATCACTACTGTGTATCCCTCCTCTGAACCCCAGCCCTTCATCCTATGTTGCCCAGGATTAAGCTGTGTGTGTAAGTGTAGTATCCCCAAAATGCACCATCAATCTAGATACACAGACAGAACATCGACTTTTTATCAGGATCCTTTTCAGTAGTCATTAAAATCTCTTCTCAGTGGTCATAGACTGTTAGTTTGCCACCTTGTACATAGTTTCTAGTTTCATTTCCCTGTTAAGTAAAATTCCATTTTGAAAGACCATTCTTCTTTCCAGCACTTCACCTATGTGCAGTGGAATATTATTCGGTTTTAAGAAGGAATGAAGTTCTGATACATGCTGCAATATGGATGTATCTTGAAGATATGTTGAGTGAAATGTCAGACACAAAGAGACAGATATCATGATTCCTCTTATACTGGTCACCAGAGGTGGGAGTGTTGGGGAGGGAACTGGGAGATTTTTCTCAGTGGGTACAGGGCATCTTTTTGGCTGAGGGAAAGGTTCTGATATTGGATGGGGCTGAGGGTAGCACAAGACTGTGAAAGTGATTAATCCCTCTGAATTGTACTCCTGGCAGTAGCTGAGATGGGAAATTTTATGTTGTATCTGTTTCCATATACTATACATACACTAAAGAGACAGTGACAATTAAATGCTATGTATGATCCTAGACTGGATCTAACAATTGAGAAAATGCCCAAAAAGACATTACTGGGACATATGAAAAATTGGAATATGGATATAAGCTTTATATCAATGTCAAATTTCTTGAATCTAATAGTTATACTTAAGGTTGTTACATAAGTGAATATCCTTGTTCTTAGGAAATAATAATAAAGCGTTGAATGGAGCATGATGTATACAATCTACTCGGGGGGAGAGAGAGCGCGAGAGAGCACGAGAGAGAATGATACGACAAGCATGGCGGACTTTTAAAAGTTGGTGGACCTGGGTTTCTAGGTTGGGGGTATGCTGGCATTCCCTGTATGGGGTTCATATTATTAATGCAACTGTCTCTTAAGTTTGAAATTATTTAAAATAAAAAGTTAATTTTAGAGTCTCTGTGGGAAAGAGGCCTGATGCTTGCTGAGAGAACCCTAATACAAATGGGAAAGGGATTCTTTCCTACCTGGGGAGAGGAAGGGTCTCAGCCCCAAACAACCAGCATCCTGACCATGAACGGCTGGATGCCCATCGCCAAGAAGTATGATCTGCTTAATGTGGCACCAATGAAGACCCGCACGATCGCGCCGTCTGGAGGGCAAGGTTGGCACCATACGTCCCCAACAAAGGGGTCACAGGAGATCCCATCCTCACCCTGTTTGTGGCAAGACTAAACTTGCAGACCAAAGAGGAGAAGCTAAAGGAAGTATTTTCCCGATATGGTGACATCCGATGGCTTTGGCTGGTAAGGGACTTGGTTGCTGGCTTCTCAAAGGGCTGTACCTTCATAGAATACCAAGAGGAACATTCTCTTTTTAAAAAGCCTACAGAGATGCCGATGGCCTAGTGATTGACCAGCCCAAGATATTTGTGGACTATGAGTTGTAATGGACCCTCAAAGGGTGGGTTCCCCAGAGACTTGAAGAAGGTGGGGGGGGTGGGGGGTTATGGGGGGAAGAATCTGTGCAACCGAGATTTAGGGTCAGGGATCAGCCTTTTCAAAAACCTGTTAATTTGCCGGTTGTTAAAAATGACCTCTACGGAGAGGGAAAAAGGGAAAGGAAGGAGTGATCACCATTCCGAGAAAGACACTGGGTCTCAAGGACCAGGGACTGAGACCATGGCAGGGGCCCAGAAAAGAGATGGCAGGAAAGACAGGCAGCCAGGGTCTGGCCTGAAAATGACTGGGAGAGAGAGGGGGACTTCAGAGAGGACAGGGTCAAGGGGAGGAAGAGGGATAGAAGTAAATAGAGCCTCAAAACAATAAAACCAGAGAAGAAGGTAAAGCACAAGCAGAAGAGTAAGGGTGACTCCTATGGCTTTATCCAGAGTGGAGGCTAATGGTTGGATAAAACCCACTGATGATTACAAAAAAGAAAAAGAAAAAAAAATTTTTTAAATGGCTGCTGAAGCACCAGCCATCAGATCCAAGTTCCAGACAGGAGTAAGGGATGTAGGGTGGGGCAAAAGGGCTCATGCCAGGTGAGTCAACCCACATTTAAGGAGCTTTTCTAGAGGTCTCACCAATAACTTCCATTTATATCTCATCGGCTAGAATTTAGTTACCACTCCTAAAGAGAGGCTATGAAATGTTTTAGCCGGTTACATTGCCTCTGTCCACAAAATCAGAGCTCTGTGGGTAAGAAAGAAAAGGAAGGTGAATATTGGGTAGGCAACCAGAAGATTGGACTTCATCCTCCTTATAATCTTTTCATCTGCTTTGTGTACCTAATAAGGCTATGATTTTACAGTTTGAGGAGGTAGTCCCAAGAATGTCTATGATCCTTTGAGAAAGAAGATATATTTTATGTTATCAAATGAGGAGATTCCATTTGTTTAATCCCCAGATGCTAATACTTCATATAATCCTCAAAAGCACAAAAAACTAATTATATAATTTACTAAAATAGCCTCCTCTCTATGTCTTCATCTTCCAGTTTAATCAGCTTTTCCTATCATGCATACTGAACTTCTGCTACTTACAATATACTGGATTTTTTGCCACAAGATCATACCATATTCTACCTTCAGTTAGATTTCCCTATGAGAGAACCATTTGTCTGGGCTGGAGGTGGTGCTAAGAATGAAACTGGGTTACACACATAACCAGCATTGTAAGACTTTTGGAAAGGTATAAAATCCAAGAGAACTTTAACACCGACTTCCACAGTTTTTAACTAGATGCAAACAAAATAATGTTTTCTAATTTGTCATTGGATGTAATGAACACAGTGAAATTCCTAAAAGTGATGGACTAAGGAGTATGTATTTGAGAAAAGGAGCTACAATAAACCTCAAGGTCAAGATGACTTGTCAGCCACTGTGATGTAACTCCTGGGCAAAGTTCTACACTTACACTTCAGGCCGCAGGTGTCCTGAGCCACCGACGGGTGCTTCGTTCAGCGGTGAAGGATGAGGCTGCCCAGTCAACTCTCGCCTTGACATGCACTGCGCGCCGTCGAGAGCCAAAGGCCGTGCCCCAGTACAGCCCTCCGTAGGAGGCTTTACAACGGACACTCTGGTGCCAGCGCGTTCACTGGTTCCTTCAGCGTCATTGTGGCCTGCTCTGAAAAGAGAGCCCCTTCCTCCGTGGAGCTTACAGGGGTGCACACGGCGGCAAGGCGGCTTCTGCGATGGCCATGCAGGCTGGGTGGTGTGAAGGCTCGAGAGGGCCAGAAGAGGAATGCCCCGTGGAGGAAGTGGCTTGTAAGCTGAAAGGTAAGAAGGTGCCATCCGGATTTGGGGAGTAGGGGAGGGCACAGGAAGACGAGGGGTCTGGCTGATTGGAAGAACACAGGGACAACCAAGGCCGAGGAGAGAGCGCAAGGTGAGCCCACGAAGCTGAGAGATGGCGGCACCGCCCAGGAACCGCCTCCTGACCCACGGCGGCCAAGGCATCGAGAGCCCAGGCTGATGGTGTTTTCCAATTGTGCTTGTCCAGGCCAGGAATTTAGCAGACATTCTAACTTCCCTCAGGTCCTGCGTCATTTTAATTGCGAGATCTTAGGGTTCAGGGAAATATTTTGCCTGGGCTAGGCTAATGGGTTGTCTGGATTGGGAATTGCTCACCTCCTTGTCTTGCTTTAGCTTCCTGTTAATAATTAATTTGTTCACAATAAGAGATACTGAGTACCTACTCTGTCCCAGGCACTGAGCTAGGGGCTAAGGATACAACTATAACAAGATGTTAAGAAGGTACCAAAGGCCAAAAAACAGCAAAATAGGATCCCATCTTCCAAAGAGAGATGCTTAGGACCCCTGTGTAGGGCTTGCCCAGAAGGTGATGGAAGCTGATTCGGAAGCTCTTGGCCCTTGAGGGTATAAAAGGCTAGAGGCTGAAGTGGCTGAGAGAGAATCTCTTTGGAGAAAGTTAGAGTATTGTCACATGCCTAAACCCACCCATCCGCTCTGGGGGATAAGAGGCAGGGAGGCGAGGGGCATGCATTCCCCTCACTTCAAGCCAGCGAAAGAGGCTTCAAGGAAACTACTCAGGAAGTTTGATATGGGTCCCTGGAACTTGGAGATTCATGTCTAATACACGCCTGAGAAATGCAAATGGCGGAAGGCTCGTTCTCCCTGGCAAAGGAGAGCCACATTGGAGTCAGATCCTTTCCACAGACCACAGGGAGAGGAGAGCATTGCCCTTGGACTGCCTCTGGACCAGGCCAGGGATACCTGGGATCTAAAGGAGCCTACCCAAGAGGGCTTCCCTCCAGGGCCTGTACCTCAGGGCCAAGGGGCTAAGGATGCACAAGCTGGGGGTGGGGGCAGAGGTGGGGACAGGCACAGCCACCTCCAGGGAGCTGATGAGAGGAGGGGTGGGCTCCTCTGAGAAACCCCTGAAAACCTCTCCGAGAGAAAGAATCATCTTGAAGAACCTGCACTGCCCAGCAGGCACTAGAGCAGGTGACCTACGACCATTCCCTCCTTAGCTTTCTTCTCTTCTCTCGGTTACCCCCTCCAGCCCTGGAGGATGAGAGGCTGCCCTGCCTGGCTGGGGGGAGGGGGCGAGGAGGAGGAGAGGAGCAAACTAGGAAAACAGAGAAGCTGACCTGTGGGCCCCCTCCTTTAGGCTTCCCCGCCTGGTGTCCAAGCTCCAGGAGAGGAGAAACTTTTTATATGAACTTTAAGGTCGTGAGTGCTAAACTGGATTAAACATGCTGTTTATTGAACAAAGACTATTCTCGTGACTAAACGTGACAGGAGTGTCCTCAAAAAGCATGGGCACAAGATTTCATTCAAGGAACAGGACAAAAAAAGGAGACTAAGGGATTTTAAAGGGATGGTGAGAGAAAAGAATAAAGTTCCTTTCCACATGTCCCTACTAAAGTCTAGCCTTCCTATATAACAGTTGTACAAAGATGGGTCATGCACAGGGCTTGCCTTCAGGAATCACACAAGGTCTAACAGAGGGAAAGATGTTTAAATCAATTAGAACACAGCATGCTAAAAAAATTAGAGCTACAATTGCAGAACATATGAGATGGGAGTAGTGGGGAAAATAAGAGGATTTATGGAAGGCTTCAGATCTTTGTAGATGTTGATGTAGGGTTGCCAGATAAATTTGAATTTCAGATAAATAACAATTTTTAGTATATGTCCTCTGCAATTTTTTTTTTATTTGCTAAATTCAATGCTAAATGGGGGTAGAGATTGGCTCCTGGCAAATCCTCCTCTTGTTCTAGTCTGTCCTCCCCATTTCTCTTGTTCTTCTCAGACATTGTATTCTACTGACATAACTGGTCATACCTGGGCTACTGATATACCTGATACTCATCTCCTGTTATTTATAACTACAGAGAAATCTTGAGCATACAAATGAGACTGTGTAAATGTCATCTCTGTCCTGTGACTTCTAAATGATTTATCTCAACTCCAGAGTCTTCTCCTAAGCTCCAAAATGATACCCAACTACCTTCTCAACCTCTCCACTTGGATGGTGAGCAAGCAGCTCAAATATGACATATTCCAAATAGAACCCCTGATGCCCAGATCTCTTCTGCCAATCCTCTCCTTCCTGAGTATTCCCTATCTCAAGTAACAGTGCACAGTTGATCAGGCCAAAGACTCAGTCATCATCCATGGATGGACCCTCTTTCTGTGGATCCATCATCCATGGATGACCACTCCTAATGATGCCCACTGCTAACGCCCTTCTCCAAGCCACCACCCTCTGCTCTACTTCAACAAATCTCTCTGCTTCACTCTTGCCCACTCTACTCCAGTCACTGCATGGCAGTCAGAATGACCTTTGACAAATACAAATCAGATCATATCATTTCCCTACGTAACACCCTCCATCCTCTTCCCATTGCCCTTCAATAAAATCCACACCATTTCTTAGACATCCACAAGGCCCCGCTTCCCTGTCCCATTCTACCCCCCTGCCTCATCTCATACCCCCTCTCTTATTCACTGCCCTCCATCCCTGCTGGCCTTCTCTCCATTCAGCACATAGGCCAAGGCCTCCCACAGCTGCTCCCTCTGTGGGAAACTCTCCCTTGGGTTTTCCCACAATTGGCTCCTTGTCATTATTCAGATCTCAGCTCAAGCTTCATCTGAGTGGGATCCCGACCAGCATTTCTAAGGCACCGACCTCACTAATCACTTCCCTTCACGTCACCCTGCTTTATTTCCTTCTTAACTGAGTATTAACACCTGAAATTATTTATTTGCTTCCCAAGCAGAATAAAAATCCTTACTAAGTCATACTGGCTAATACTGATTACCTCTCCCTCAACCCAGCAGACTTGACATTCTGTCATAGGAGGAGATTATTTGAGCATGACAGGATTTGCCCTTCACAAAGCCATGCTGTTTACTACTCGTCTTATTGAAGCATTTCTAAATTGGTTTTGCCATTAGTTTCTTCCAGTTTCTCTCATGATCTGGAGTTTATGTTTAACAGTCTAAAGACTTCTAGGTTCTCTTTATTATAAATATGTAACTCTTTTATTTTTGTTAGTATCCAAAGTTGTCTTCCACAAAGTCTCTAAAATGGCAACAATGTTTAGTCAGTGCTTAAAGCTTAAATAACCAAAACATGTGGATACATGTGACTGAAATTTTTCCCTTAAATTTTCCTTACATTAGATCCTATCTATATCTCCAAATTGCTATTCTGATATATAGAAAGATAGAGGAAAGAGAGGGGATCCTAAAAATATATCTCTACCCTGTCAGTATCAATTAAAATCACCTTTCCATGTCCCTCTAATAAAGGAAAATACTTTTGTTTTTGTATCTCTTATTACTAAAACATTTAGCTTTTTTCAATGTTCTTTCATGAAATTTGTGTTAATATTCTAATTTTATTTACTAACTTTAAGCATTTCTTTGTTTCACCTGTTAAACTGCCCCACTTACATTCTTGCAATATTTCCATTTATATTCCATGTCCTAGAAAGTATTTTCCTTAGCCAATTAATTTTCATTTTACATTTTTGTATACATGTAAATTACTATTTTGATCTTAATCTCAAAAGCTGAATGATAAGAAAATAAGTAAGAGCTCTTAGAAATGTAAAATGTTAACTGAAAGAAAAATTTCAATAGTGATCTTGGAAGTTAAAGTTGAGGAGATTTCCTGGAAGTAGAACAAAAAGACAGAGATGGAAGAAAGAAAAGATGAAAGAACTAGAGTATCAACCTAGGAGATACAGCATCTAATATTAGTTTCCCCCCAAAAAGGAGGAAATTAAGGGAGGAAATAATCAAACAAATAATTCAGAATCAAAGCCTCTAAGTTGAGTTTGAAAAAACTCCTGAAAGGCCAACAGCTTGTTGGGAGTGATTCTACTTTATTGTACTCAAAGCACCCAGTTCCCAGGCCCTGGCCTGTGGTAGATGGCCGATTAACATTTATTGAAAGAAGGAATGAATGAAGTGACTGAGTAGCGGGTGTTGTATGGGGCTGTCTGGAGGGAGGGGTGTGTCACGTGCGTCAGAGGACACGTGCTCTTGGTCCAGCATGGGTGGGGAGGACGGGCTAGAGAGAGGGACACACTGAGGAGTAACGGCATCGGCAGCAGCACAGCTCCAAGACTGAGCTGAGAGGGTGCTAGGGAAACGTCGAATTAGGTCAGTCAGTAACAATGGAGAACTTCAATAACCCACACACCAGCTGGCAGAATGCCTCCTCTAGATCAGCTGCGGATGAAGTCGTGCGTAAGAACAAGTCGTTTTAGAGCCTACAGGAAAGGAAAGATATTGGGCTGTTCCCTGAACTGTTGAGTAACGTGTGCCGAGTAGCTCTGTGTAATAGTAATCACAATACAATTAAATTCCGTACTCTGAGGAAGAGGACAAACCAATCCCACCAGGAAATAGAGCCCTAGCAATGAAGGGAGCATTTTAAAAACAAAAAAGAGCAAATAACTTACAGAAAATCTTTAGATTTTCAAAACACCTTATTAAAGGCAAACACCTCATTAAAACAGGAAAAAAAGGTAAGAGGTACACCACAAATCATAAAGGTCATATTCTCAAACAGAAATCCTATATGACTAGGTGGCAGAGTTTTTCTAAAATAATATAGCAAGGGAAAAGAAGGAAGGAAGCAGTAAATCGTACTTCCATCCCAGATGAACTGGTGGAGGATATAATAAAAGGTGGGACCACAGACTTTTGTAAATATGTAGGTTAGGGCACAAAGGGGAAGCAAGAATCAAGCCAAATTCATCTTTTGGGTTCTTCGAGAGACAAAACAAACAGGTGGACAAGATGGAATCTGTGCGTGTGACTTATTCAGAATTTTTCAAATAGCCTTTGATGAGGTTCTAGGAAAGAGAATCGATTTAGAGATAAGAAACAAAAAGAGAAGTAAATTAAACAATGAGTCCCCAAGGCCTAGATACAAAATCTACTTTATTTAAACACACTGATTGGAATCCACAAATGATTTGGAAGCCAGAAGAAACAGTATCGCAAATTTGACCCATGACACTTGCCTTTTCTTAGTGAAATTCCAGGTCCTGAAAACACAACCACCAATTCCCAAGCCAGAATGATCTGAAAAAGATTAATGTGTTTCAAAATAAGGAAAAGTATCCAAATCACACAGGTAACATGTCAGGCTTGAGCTCGCAGCCATTTCCAGAAAAGACCTTGACTTAATATATCCCTGAGGCCAAAGGGTGTAACAACATGCTGGGCACACTTAGTAATGTACTCAAAATAAAGCCAATAATATTCTCCAACTCCACGCAAAAACTCTGAGTGTCTGTGCCTGGAATGCTACATGCAGTTTTGGTCAATCACTCTCAGAAAATATACAGGGAAGCTGATGAAAGTACAAAATGAGGAAATTAATCAGCTATGATAATGGAGTAAATATATTTTTTAGAATTCTAGGCTGGAGATGTAAGTTCGATTGCCATTGAAGTTAAAAAAAAAAAATTCACAGTTATCAGCAGTCTAATTCGAACACCTCTGAAGGGTCTCCTTTAAAATGTACATGGGGTGCTGTAGGCGGAATAGACTCAGTCCGTGTTTTACCGAGCACCACAGGGTAGAGACATGTTTGCAAAGGTGAGGAAGCTCTGATGTGTGGTGTTCAATTGACACTCCAACCTAAAGCTGATTCTGTGTGAATTATTAGCTGCTGGAGGAAACTAAAGGAGTAGGCAATACGTACTGAGCAGCCACTTTATGAGACAGGGTAGGCGATGATGAACAAGGCACATGGTCCCTGCCCTTCTGGGGCAAACAATCTAAGTAAGGGTTGGAGGAGGGGGTGATGTAAGTATCTCCTCATAGTTTTCACCATTAGACAGACTCACTTAGGTTAAGTGGCTCCTCTTTTTGGTACACAAATTACCCTAAGATGGAAATTAAGTTACTAATGATAACTAGCTACCATTTCTTGAAACCTTGTCATGAAACAAGCATGGAACTAGATGCTGAAAATATGATGGCGTGTTCTCTGCCTCTCTCTATGGTGGAAACAATAGTCTTTCAACTATTTGTTCTGGAACAATTGGATATCCACATGCAAAGAAAAAGAGCTTTAAGTCAGACCTTGTATCATATACAAAAATTAGCTCAAAGTGTATCATAAACCTAAATGTAAATACTAAAACTATGAAAATTCTAGAAGATGTCAGAGAAAATTTTTGTGATCTTGGTCTGGGCAAAGATGTCTTAGGTACAGAAGGTACAGACAATAAAAGAAAAAAAAAAACAGATAAATTGAATTTCTTCAAAAGTTAAAACTTTTCTTGTTAAGAGAATGAAAATACAAGCCAAAGCCTGGGAGAAATTATTTGTAAATCATACATCTGATAAAGGACCCATATTCAGAATATAAATATTTCTTACAACTCAATAACTAGAAGACAAACAACCAGCTTTTTTTTAAAGTGGCAAAAGACTTGAAGAGCCATACCCACTAGAATTGCTAGATTTAAAAAGACCAACGATACCAAACGTTAGTGCGTATATGGAGCAACTGGAACTCTCGTGCATGTACAGCCACACTGGAGCATAGTTCAGCAGCTTCTTAGTAAGTTAAGCACATGAGAGAAATAGAACAGAGGGTGGTCTCTTCTCAAACTGAATTCCCTGTTCCCACTTATCTAGCCCTCCCACATTCTTGTTCGAGTCACTTCCCCAAAAACCCACATCAGTAAAGGGGGTGAACTTGGACACTGAGAACTTACCCTTATACTCTTCGCCTTAGGATTGGGTTAGTTTTCACACCTAAGATTGTAAACCCACAACTCCCAGCCAATGGGAGATGAGTAAGGTTGGGGAAGGAGGGAAATGGGACATTGCATCAGGGGAACTATATAATCTTTGTTCTTACACTGATCACAACCCACTTGCCCACTTCCATTAGCCTGAGCGTGTGCCCTTTCTCATGAAAGAAATAAATTACTGCTGCCTCTAGTCCAACTCTCTGTCTTCAGAACTTTTATTTTGAGTAAGTGGTCACCGTCCCACTCACATATACTTTACACATGGCCCAGCAATACCCATTCTTTGGGTATTTTCTCAAGAGGAATGAAGACATATGTCCACACAAAAATTTGTATACAAATGTTTATAGCAGCTTTATTCATAACAGCCTAAATCTGAAAACAACCCAATGTCCATCAACAGGTAAATAGATAAGCAAATTATGGTATATGCATACAAAGGAATGTTTTACTGATAGAGGTAATCACATGGATGAATCTCAAATGCATTATGCCACATGAAAGAAGGCAAACACAAAAGATTAAATACTGTATGATTCCATATATAGGATGTTCTAGAAAAGGCAAAACTATAGTTATACAAAACAGATCGGGTTGTTAGGGGACAGTGTTGGGGAGGGGATTCACTGCAAAAGGGTGTGCAGAACCTTTTTAGAATGGTAAAAATGTTACATATCAGAATTTTCATGGTGGTTACACGACTGTATACATTTGTTTTGTCAAAACTCACTGAATGTACACTTGAATTTTGTTGTGTGTTAATTATACCCCAAAAATGTGATTTTTCAAAAAATCTTTTTTTTTCTCTCATTATAAAATAGGTACATATCAATTTTGGAAAACACTAAATTTACAAAAATAAAAAGTAAAAAAGATGAAGTGCCATGATCCATACTACAAATAGTTACATATATAATTGAGATCATACAGTACAAATAGTGTTTTTCTTTTCTACCCAATATTATGCTTTAAGCATTTCCCACCTATTATTAAATTTCTTAAACCTAATTTTAATTGTTTTGTAATTGAATTGGAGTTTTGAAGAGAAAAATACGAGAAGGAAGGAAAAGTGGGGAGAAACAGAATTGGGTCTGTACCAGCATAACACATGTGATCTTATCCTGTAGAATTTTCCCTACTTGATATATTCCTTGATGAGCCAGGAGCACATCTGAGGTCTAGGATTTCACATGACATACTGCATTATACAGCCGAGTAAACTTAGGTCATTTGTCTCCCATGGGGAGCACCAACTGAAAATGGGAATTACTGCCATTTGGATAGGAATATGTTTAGGAGACAAATGTATCAGAATTAGGAGAGAAACAGAGGTTGAAGGGAGAGGAGGGGAATGATTCAGAGGATGAATGGAGGAGATAAATGAACCTTGGTCAAAACACCAAGAGCTTGGGACCCCATTTCTATCTTGTTCTCAGCTGTTAGGGAGAGGGCGGGAATGTGGCTCAAAGGAACAGAGGATGGTCAGCACGTCTTCCAGTTCTGCAGAACCCTGGCATAGGTTCACTCTGGTGGAATCAAAGCTTCCCCTGAGGCACCCTGGTACGCCCTTCTCTCTTCAGATGATCCAATACGTCTTCCCTTGGAGCCATCCTAGATATTCTGGTGACTTCAGGGAGGTCAGAGCCACCTGAAGAGGGATCCTACCAACAACAGGTCAGGAGTAGGGCTGGTTATACAAGGTTAATAGATCCCTCACTAGGAAATTCTAAGAATTTCTTCATCTCAGCACACCAGTCATCACTCTTTGAACTTGGACTTCTCTTTCAGAGAAAAGAAGGTTCAACAGTCTAAGGCTGGGATTTTTCAATATAAACTAGATGTCTGTTCAACAACTCAGGTTATTTTTTCCTATTTTTCCCTATTATTTTCAAAACTGACTCGAACAAAATTCCTCCTATGTGAGAAGCCCAGTGTTCCCCTTGCCAGATCCATGAGGATTCCCAGGAGAAACTTATGCTTCCCCTGCCTCAGGCCACCAGGCAATCTGCTTGGTCTTCAGTCTCCCAGCTCTGAACATAGACTCCCTTAGAGGCTGAATCAGAATGTAGGCTCGGCTGCTGTGCAGAGAGACTCAAAACAACAGTACTTAAGCCAGATAGGAGTTTATTTCTCTCACACATTGTTATGAGACAGTAGGAATACATAGCTCAAAGCTGGTGCCGGGACTATTTTGTCAGGGTGCCTGGGTCTTTCTGCTTGTTGAGACCTCCACTGCAAGAGTGTTGACCTCATCCAAATGGCCAAAAACACCTCGCCATCACATCCCATTCTGGCCAGTGGGAAGGAGTGCAGAACAGAAGGAAGGCACAGCTCTTGTCCTAAGGGCATGGCCCAGGACCTCCACACATCACTCTGTTCAAATCCCATTGGCCAGGAAGCAAGCCCATGGCCACACCCAGCTGCAAGGAATGCTGGGAAATGTACTCTTTTGTCAGATGTACCCAGCTTAAATTTCTATAGAAGGGGAGAATAGATATGGGGGACAACCAGCAATCTCTGCTACTGAAGCCACCCCTTATCCATACCACAGGGGACACTGACAGGCCTCCTTCATTTCCCAAAGCATCTCTATCAAAGCAGTTGTGAATAGCAGAACTTTTACAAAAAGTGGGGGACAATGGAAGCAGGTTATGACACAGCACCACAGCAAACAAAAGCTGAACATCATATTAAGCATTCATACTTTTAGAAGTGCTGCCAAAATAAAAGTCTATCACGCTTTCATACTTTTAGAAGTCCTGCCAAAATAAAAGTCTAGCATGCATTCATACTTTTAGAAGCTCTTCGCCACCAGGAATTTCCCACTGGCTACAATTTTTTTCATCAGAGCCTCAGTCTCCTCTCTGCTTGTTCTGTCTCTCTCCGTATCCTTCCTTCCCTTCTTCCTTTCCTCTTTCTCTCCTCGCGCCCTTGCCATCCCTATCTGTCACCCTCCATTTTTCCAAGATCCCCGCTCTTTGATGACAGTGAAGCACTCCAAGCTCTTCTCATGCAGAGCGCTTTCCCTCTTCCTCCTTCAGACACTCATTGTCTAGACTATGCTCAAGAGGCCTTGGCTTCATGACCCAAAGGAGTCCTCTCCCTAAAAAAGGCTTCCTCCCGCCTCCTCAGCCGGCCAGTCCATCTATTGTTTTCCTTCCCCTTACATCTGCATCACTGAGCATCTTTGCAAAAGGAGAGAATAAAACACCCTCAAAAACAGCCTGCAAATAGATGGTCTATTCTTTATAATCATCATCATAAGGATGATTCACATTTCCACACACCTTGGGAGCTCAAGATATGCCCTTTGACTACTAAGTAAATAAGAAAACATGACAATATTAATCCCAAATGTCCCAACAATCCAAACTTACTGTAGCTTCCAGGAATTGAGCATTTTACTTTTAAATTCACACACACACGTTCACGCGTGCACGCACACACAGCTGATTCCTCAATTTTTCAGCAAAGTTTACGCCACACTTTTCATTCAACCATTCACTGAACAGTGAATTTGTTGCACATTTACCATTGTGCTAGACATAGGAGTTTAGGTTCTTTTAACAAGCTGAAGTCCTGCTGCTGCTCCTGGTATCTTCATACTCATTTTCTCTCTCTCCTTTCCAAAGGGCCTTGTCTGCCAGAAAGGGAGTTTCTTCCAGACTGGAGTTATTTTCACACTTTAGCTTTTAAATTAAAACAATAGTAAAGTGCACTGACATTTTGTTCCTAGAGCATGTGGAGTAATATTTTTATGGTTTCTCTGGCAACCAGAGAGGCAAGAGTGGGCAGGAGGGAAGGAGCAGAAGGGCTGGCATCAGTAGCTGGGGTGGAGGGAGCACCTCTCTGTGGCGTGCTGGCGCGGGCTCCAACACAGTGGGCCAAGGAGCCAGAAAACGGCCCGCATCCCTGGCCTGAGTCGGCATCCCGTGACTAGAGACTGTGGACAGATTATTTTCTCAAGAAACCAGTAATAAGCCAAGAGGTGTAGGAATCAAGAATTAGTTCTAAAAAAGAAATGTTTATATAGGGCTAGACATACCGTCAGCATACAAAGGGCAGAGGCTGCTTGAGCTACTATTTGTAGAGATCAGGTACAAGCCTTGCCAAGTCCACGGGACCTAATGTGCCATCAGGGACCCGATGGTCGGGACACCAAGGGGAGGAACAACTGAGCAGCCAGGCAGCTGAGATCTGTGTCCATAGGTGCTTGGCTCCGTCCACTTAGGCAGGGCTTTCCCAGGTGCCTACTACTGGACAGTCACTCAGCACAGGGTGGACGCCACGGCCTGGGGGAGTGTATTAGTCAGCCAAAGGGGTGCTGAGGCCAAGTACCAGAAATCTGTTGGCTTTTATAAAGGGTATTTCTTTGGGGTGGAAGCTTACAGTTACCAGGCCATAAAGAGTCCAACTTAAGGTACCATAAGAGGTACTTTCTCACCAAATGTCTCTTGCCACGTGTTGAAGCAAGAAGGCTGCCAATATCTGTGAGGGTTCAGCCTTCATCTTGCCTCTTAAGGCTCTGTGGGCCCAGCTTCTTCCAATCTCAGCTGCAGGCTGGCATAGGGCTCGTCTCTCAGGGCGTCTCAGTGCTCTATTCTCTTCAGCTGCAAACTGTCAGGCTCATCTCTCTTCCCAGGGCCTCTGTCGTGTCTATGGAGCTGTCTCTTCCTCTGTGTTCTTCTTCTCTGTGTATCTACTTCTGTTTCTTGATTGAGCATCTGTTTATATAGCCCACCAAGCGGGCGGGGACTCAACCCAGCACGCCCTAATGAAATCTCTGAATTTAATACAATCAAAGGGGTATCATGCCCAGAGGAGCAGGCCAGTTTACAAACATAATCAGTATCTCTTTTTGGAATTCATAAATAATATCAAACTGCCACAGGGAGGGTCAGAACTTTGGAAAGGGGGCCAAGACCAAAACCTACTCCGTAAGATTCACCACAGGGATAGACAAAGCTCAGGGAGAGTTGCTGCTCACAGGAGTCTGCGCATTTCCCTGGGTGGGGGCATGGCTCACCCGAGACCCCGCTGCACAGTCTTAATTCTGACCCCTGTCAGAGGAGACACAGAACTGTCGACCAGGCTCCTGCCTCGGACGTAGGTTAGTCAGGAAACAGCAGCTGGGCTGGGCTCAGGAGAGTGATCAGGGGCTCAGTTTTGAGAAGCTGAGCAAAAGGAAAATGAGGCAATCAATGATGTGGTGAGCACGAATTTGCTCTGCTGTCCTTGGCCGTCATTTCGTTAACATACTCAAAATCAACTGGAGTGAATGAGAAGTTTCACCTCTCTGTTAGATTAGTCATCCAGTTAAAATTATTTTAAGATAGTGCTCTATTTATATATCAAAGAGCTAAGTACGGAACTGTGTGACTCCATGAGTGTTCAAAAATATTCCAAATTCACTAAAACGAAAATACTAATTATCAAATAAAGCCAGACCAGATGACAACTTTCAGATGATCATATCTAGAAAGTAGACAATAGTAATATTTAAACGTGGTTTTTAAAGAACCTAAGAAAACATGTTTCCATTTGTCACTTTCTTCAAAAAAGTTCTCAAATTTCTGTTACTATATATGAAGTATGAAGGAATTTTGAATATAATCACTTTTTACAAATGTAGTCAAATGAATTATAAGAACAACTAAAGCCAAACTGGTTTTATTTAGTTGCCAGTGAGAACGTGTAATTCTGACTTTCCTTGACAAACAGACCTGTCATGTGGTCTGGCTAAACATAGAAAATATTATAGAATTGGGGCATAAAGTACTGGAAAGAACAGTGGCTTTGTGGAGAGAGAAATGGAAGCCTGGGTCCTACTCTCCTGCTCTAGACAAGTCTTTAACAAAAAAAATTGTCAAGCATTTACTGCAGCCCAGGGTGGAGTGGATAAGGGGTACGAAAGAAATAGACGTTACTTTAACATCTAACTGGTGTCACAAAATTAAAACCAGTGGTATGACGGTGCCCAGTATTGAAGTTCTACACTGATACACAATTTCAAGGGAGGAGGGAAAGGGAAAATCCATGAAAACAAGAGTAGCTGGGGAAGACAGGAACTGGGCTGGCCCTGGAATGACAGATGAATTGTGGATGGGGAAAGGGGAGAGTACGGTACTCTCCAGAGGAGGAGCCCAGGAGCAAGGCAGGGTCTGGCGGTGGAAGTACACGTGTCCTGCCTCAGTGGAACCAGCCGGAGCAGCATGAAAGGGCAGACACTGGATGGGAACGCAGATGAAACCTTGTTGTCTCAATAAGTTTAAGTGAAAGGATTCTGTTGCCCAAAGTTTTATTCCAGACCTACTGTGTGCCAGGCACCACAGGGGCGTAGGGAACGGCGTTACCATGGAATGGCATCAACAGCAGGAGGAAGGACGGTGGTACTTAATAGAGGCTGATGTTGAGAGTTGAAATGTGTCCCCCAAAAGGTATGCCCGAGGCCTAATCCAGGACTACTGGTGTCCTTAAAAGGGAAGTGTGAGCACAGAAACAGACACGGGGAGAAGGCCCCGTGAGGACGGACGCAGAGACTGAAGCGCTGCAGCTGCAAGCCCAGGAGTGCCAGGCCGCCCAGCAACACACCAGGAGCTCCAGGAGGTGGGAACGAGCCTCCCCGGCGGGTTGTCGGGGCGCCTGGCCCTGCCGACACCTGGGTTTCAGACTCCTGGCCTCCACACCTGGGGGACAATACATTTCTGATGTTTTAGGCTTGTGGTGCTGGCTAACAGCAGACCTAGGAGACTGGTGCAGCTGGCACCAGTCGAGAGCCCTCGGCTAGCAGGCTACAGACAACCAGCCAAAGAGCTCACGTGGCCGTGGATTGGTGAGGTGGCCGTGAGAAGGGAGGAAAGTGATTGCATTAAAGAAAGGAAGATACTGCCCGGGAAGGGGAGAGAGAATCTAAACGATTCAGAAATGAGCAGCTTGCCAATCTGGGTGATGGGGAGAGTGGCGGTACCACTGATAGAGACAACTGTGAGGTGGCCTTGGGCAGGTCAAATGAGGATGACAGGCTTGTTGTGAAGACTGGGTGAGAAAATTGTTTTAGAAATGATTTAGAATGCATAATCTGACATAACATTATAAAATGCTTTCCTTGCTATACTGATTAGTGGGTTGCTGTCCTTTTGGTGGTGACTTTCGCTTTCTATTGTTTATTTCAGGCATACCTAGTTGTTTTCTAATTCTAGATTATACCGTTTTTAGAAATATTACCAAAAAACCACCAACACTTTAGACACAGTCACACTGCTTATGTGCCACAACTGTTTTCTGGGTAGGGCCACTTTCTATTTGCAGCTTTAACTCTTTGCTTTGTGTGGTGATCCTAACAGGGTCAGGTCAAGTGGCTTTGTCTAACACTGCTCAGCAGCAGGGCAAGGAGAGTATCACCTCTGGCATCTCCTCTGCCTTCCCTGTGTGTAATCTCCTGTGGTTGGGGACTGTCTCCTGTTTATCTTTTTTTTTTCTTTTTTAAAGATTTTATTTATTTACTTGATCCATTTTAAATCCCCCCTTCCCCATTTGCTGTTTTGTGTCCATTCGCTGGGCAATTCTCTGTGTCTGTTTCATCTCTTCTCATCCTCCTCCTCCAGTCTTCACCAGGATTCG